>JAULKM010099993.1:0-10657 GCA_032355605.1 Rubia tinctorum
GATGATATTACCAATTCTTCTTTCAGATTGAAACCATATCTCAGCTTTACCCTCCAAATAAATCTCAATAGCTTCAAGTCTGTCCTCTTCTGGTACTTGAAAGTAGTTAAAGAACTTTTCACAACGCCTAATCCAGTCCTTAGGTTTATTACCAGAGAATGATACCAGTTCTATCTTAGATTGCATATTACCATAACTCCTTCCCACAGCAAATCTCCAATTTTCATTTTGTTTATCATCATAAGCCCTGGTCCTAGGGCCATTTTCTACTACCTCATAAGCCCTGGTCCTAGGGCCATTTTCTATTGACATGCGAGGTCTATGTATGTTCTCAAAAGGAAGTTCAGATGATACCTCAATTTGAGATTGCAACCTTGGAGTAGTGGTTGTTGCGCAGTTCTTCAGAGTTCCTTGAGATTTCTCACCTTGATTAGCAGGAATTGGAGATTTCTTGGAAGTTTCTGCCCGATCCGATGTCTCTACATATTCCTTCCCTTGCTTAGCCTGCATACTCATCAGAATCCATTGGATTTGTTGATTGTTGTCGGCAGTTTGCTTGATCAGCTCCATGTTCTGCTTCGCAAACTCCATTTGAACTTTTTGCAGGGATGAATCCATATGATTCCTGAGCTCCGCATTCTGGTCCTTGAGCTCCTGGAACAATTCTGCAACTTTGATTTCTAAATCCTTGACATGAGAATCTGAGGTCTTCTTTCTGGTGTTTTCTGCCATCACAGTCGAGAACTCACTGGCTCTGATACCAAATGTAAGGATTCAATCAATTAAGAAAGACAGAAAAGGAAATTCACGGCTCAACCGAGCTGTAACTTCTGATTAACAACCAAAAGCAAAGAAAGAAAAATGGAAAAGCTTCAGCAATTTGATCAAGTTCCTAACTGATAACATTTCTCCTCACCAATTATATGCTATATACATCCCGCCAAAACTGATTCGGTTACAACTTGTCATAACGACTAACCTCCGTTGGCTTGAATCACAACAGCTTCTTCTGCTTCAACCAAATTCCTTCTATTTGTCTATATGCTCCTTATTTGATGTGTTCTTCCAGTATTGCCCTTGGGCTAAACTAATGTCATGACAAACCTCTCATTATTCTCTTTTCAATATTGAATATTATATGCCCATTGAAACGGAAAATGACCAGCCCGCAACTCATTTAATAACCATTTGTTTGGACTTTAAGGTCCAATGCAACAACAGTGTAAAGAAATGACAAAGAACCAAGAAGTCAAAATCAAAGCTTGTAGCCTAAAACGGCCCAGCTCCTCAAGTCAAACAGGCATTGGAAAATGCATACAGATAAGTTTGAGCATGGGATTAAAATTATTTTTAATTCTTTTTCAGATTAACTGGCGATAAATGTGCAATAATGGCGATAACTTAGTCCATTGAAATATTGGTGATAAATAATTACTTTAATTTTTTCTTGGTAAAAATCAGGTAACCGAGTTATTGGTCTCTTTGCCTACCCACACCACGATAGGTGCAAATTTTTGAATAAATATACACTGGATTATTTGCGTTCAACGCTTTCTTCAGGCAAGGCCTCAGGTCACAGTTAAGCCCTAAAATTTGCAATATGTTTCCTTGTATATGATTTTTGTGAAGTAATTTGAACTCTGTCAGTTGCTGAAATTATGAGGTTGACATGATATTACTTCTATTACCCCACATCATAAACATGATTCTGGGTAGGACTAAAAAGCCTAGGCTCAGCTATGTACTTACGTACCATTATTTGTTTACATGATATTGAATATGGCCTAAAGTCCAAGATCCAACTTTGTGATTACGATATTGACGTTGTTGATATTAATGTGGCCCTAAGGGGGCTTTCAGTTGAACATGTTCATCCGAGAAACTACCGATGAGTGGTGCTCTTTGATTGGGGGATAACACACCTAAGGGAAAGCACCGTTGTAAATCCAAGAACACCTTCATCGGTACCAAACTAATGAGACCCTCGACCAGGGTGTAGCGCGCCCAACATGAACGCCGCTATAGATCAAAAGATCATATTTGAAAGGCCTCTGCGGCCTATCAAGGGTTTAGGGTCGAAATCCCCTTCGAACATATGTGAGCGCCTAAGCGATAAAAACCCTTATCAAGCGTTTGGGGTCAAAATCCCCTTTGAACATATGTGAGCTCCTAAGGGATAAAAACCCTTATCAAGCGCTCGAGGTCAAAATCCCCTTTGAACATATGTGAGCGCCTAAGGGATAAAATCCCTTATCGAGCACCCGGGGTCAAAATCCCCTTCGAACACAAGTGAGCACCTAAGGGATAAAAACCCGTATCAAGCGATCGGGATCAAAATCCCCTTTGAACATATGTAAGCGCCTAAAGGATAAAAACCCTTATCAAGCGCTCGGGGTCAAAATCCCCTTAGAACATATGTGACTGCCTAAGGGATAAAAACCCTTATCGAGGGCTCAGGGTCAAAATCACCTTTGAACATATGTGAGCGCCTAAGGGATAAAAAACCCTTATCGAGCGCTCGAGGTCAAAATTCCCTTCGAACATATGTGAGCGCCTAAGGGATAAAAACCCTTATCGAGCGCTCGGGGTCAAAATCCCCTTCGAACATATGTGAGTTCCTAAGGGATAAAAACCCTTATCGAGCGCCCGGGGTCAAAATCCCCTTAAAACATATGTGAGCGCCTAAGGGATAAAAACCCTTATCGAGTGCTTGAGGTCGAAACCCCCTTCGAATATATGTAAGCGCCTAAGGGATAAAAACCCTTATCGAGCGCTTGGGTTCGAAATCCCCTTCAAACATATGTGAGCGTTAAAGGGATAAAAACCCTTATCGAGCGATCAGGGTCGAAATCCCCTTCAAACATATGTAAGAGCCTAAGGGGAAAAACCCTTATCAAGGGCTCGGGGTCAAAATCCTCTTCGAACATATGTGAGCGCCTAAGGGATAAAAACCCTTATTGAGAGCTCGGGGTCAAAATCCCCTTTACAAGTATAAGCGCCTAAGGGATACAATTCCTTATCAAGCGCTCGGGGTCAAATTCCCCTTCGAACATATGTAAGCGTTCAAGGGACGAAAACCTTTGTAAAATGCTCGGTGCCAAAATCCCCCTCACATATATGAGTGCCTAAGGGACAAAAACCTTTACTGAGCACCCAGGGTCGAAATCCCCATTGCATGTATAAACACCAAAAATAAAATCCTTGTAAACATTCGAAAGGTCTCCGCGGCCTGTCAAGCGGTTGGGGTTAAACCCCTTACATGTATGAGCGCCCAAGGATAGATAAAATCCTCATAAACACTCGAAGGCCCTCCGTGGCTCACCTAGGGCCTGTAGGTTAAACCCTTTACATGCATAAAGTGCTTAAGGATAGAATCCTTGCATTCTCCTTACAGGGCCTCCGTGGTCTGTCAAGCGCTTTAGAATCAAATCCTGACATACATTTGAAAGGCCTCAATGGTCTGCCAAGCACTTTGGGTCAAACCCCACATATACATAAGGGCTAAAGGATCGAAATCCTTGCACACATTTGACCGGTAAATCCTCGACCGGGGAGCAGCGTGCCTAACACAAATGCCACTATAGGTCGAAGGATGCCCCTCGTGTATTTAAATAAGCCACGATGGCTTACCAACTAAAGAGGACGATGCTTCTTATGAATTTAAAAATGTCATGGTGACCTACAAACTAAGAAGGCCGACGATTTTTCATCTATCTAAAAGTGCTAACATAGCCTATGGACTAGGAAGGGGATGTTTTTAGTAGGAGCATAAAAAACTTGAGAGGCCTCATCGGCCTGTTAAGCGCACATGGTCGAAATCCCCTTTACATGTATGAGCGCCAAAGGATTAAAAACCTTGTAAAAACTCGAAGGGCCTCCACGGCCAGTCGAACGCTTGAAGTCAAAATCCCCTTTACAAGTATAAACGTCCAAATATAAAAAAAACCTTGTAAAAACTTGAAGGGCCACCACGGCTAGTTGAACGCTCGGGGTTGAAATCTCATTCACAATATGAGCGCCCTAGGATCAAATCCATGTAAATAACCGAATGGCCTCCATGGTTTGGCATGTACTATAGGGATAAAGTCCCTTAGAAAATAAAAGAGAAAAGAAATTTGTGATACCTAACTAAGCTGAAAGGGCTAAGCCCCCCCTGAGTAGTATACAACTACTCGTTCAGTAAGGTAAAAGGTTAAACGTTTTATTCAATCATAGAAAATGCCACAATGGCTTACAAGTAAAGGAAGCGAACCCCCTACATACATTCAAGAAAAGAGTACAACATTACAGTACAATACAACAAATGTAGCTACCCTACCTGCGCTAAAAAATCTAAGGGGATAGAGAGATCCTCCATAATCTCTCTTGAAAAAGGGATACACATAATCCTTTTTCACCCCGTTAGCGAAAAGGTCAAAATCTTATAATATTTCCCTCAAAACAGGGATAAACATAATCCTTGTTTGCCTCGTTAGCGAAAAGGTTGAAACTTTATAATATTATCCTAGAAAAAGGGATAAACATAAACATAATCCTTGTTCGCCCCAATAGCGAAAAGGTCGAAACTTTATAATATTTCCTTAGAATAAGTGATAAACATAAACATAATCCTAGTTTCTCCCATTGGCGAAAAGTTCGAAACCTTATAATATTTCCCTCTAAAAAGGGATAAACATAATCCTTGTTTGCTCCGTTAGCAAAAAGTTGAAACCTTATAATATTTCCCTCAAAAAGGGATAAACATAATCCTTGTTTGCCCCTTTAGCGAAAAGGTTGAAACCTTATAATATTTCCCTCGAAAAGGGATAAACATAATCCTTGTTCGCCCCATTAGCGAAAAGGTCAAAATCTTATAATATTTCTCTCAAAAAAGGGATAAACAACTATGAATTTAATCGCATAATTGATCCAAGACGCCATAAGCACTAAAAGATGTCCTTCGATTGGGGGGTAACAGACCCTAGGGAAATCACCCAGGTAAATCAAATGACATTCTCTTCACTTTAAAATCATTACTGAGGATCTGTGTACCTAGCATTACATCCAATAATTTGATTCATGTAACAGACCCTAGGAAAATCACCCAGGGAAATCAAAGGACATCCTCTTCACTCTAAAATCATTAGTGAGAATTTGTACACCTAACGTTACATTCAATAATTTGAGTCATGACTTATATGCTCAACGCCATATCTCAAATGATGTTGCTCTTGGTTTGTGCACCGAGCGCTACACCTTAATTAACGTGGCCTACTATGCATTTGCGCGCCTAGCGTTACACTATTATCACCTACGTTGAGACTGATATGACGGATAAGGTAAAAGCAATACTCCGTAGATTAGGTCCAAGCCATACTCGGAACTTACCTCGATATAGCTCTTCTAAGGTCCATGAGGCGAGGATTTCCATTTACTGTAACACAGGTTTCGATAACCCCTCACAAGGTATTGACTTCCCCATTGGCACACCTATTTTGCTCCACCACTTCGATGGCACGAGATTCAAACTTCCTTACCTTGTATAGTCAGGCAAGATTTGACTTCAATTAGCCTCTCACTATCAAGCTTTGGCCCTACGGCTCTTCATTCTCGAGATTCAGTTTTGATCAGCCTCTCCCTCTCAAGCTTTATCCCGATGACCTCTCATTCTTAAGATTTTGCTTCGATTAACCTCTCACTCTCAAGATTTGGCTTCGATCATCCTTTCATTCTTGAGCTCTCACTCGAAATTGGCTTCAATTAGCCTTTAATTCTTGAGTTTCGACTTGACAGCCTTTCACTCTCTAGAAAGATTGAGGCTGACAGTAGCCAAATTAAAGAAAGTGTTAATCAATGCCTTTCACTCAGATGAGGGGGACTCCCCCACCAGGTGTCACAATCATTATAAATTCATAGTACTTAAGGATACACACCAAGCATATCGCATCCTAGGTTTCCATTGGGAAATTCTCTGGAATCCCATCTCTCCTCGAGATTCTTGACAAGGGACTCCCCCCGAAACTCTCAAGGACCTTTCTCTCAAGGGATTTCCACAGTGTTACGGGGCCGGTCTTATCAACCAACCTCAACGCAACCCTATACCTATATGCACACTACAATCGCGCAGCAGTTCCATGTCGCTTAATGCGTGCCTGCGAACCGGTCTCCCTAAACCGCGATGCACACACCTATGGGTCATCTAGTGTCACCCGCCTAACCGCTCACGAACCATGATGTCCCTTTTTGTGCCTGCGATGCACTGTGCACAATGCCCGAGCCATTCGTGCCCAATGCCCGTGTGTGCAGTGCCCGGTCGCCCGCTAGGCCAGCACACTAAGTGTTGAGTCACAGCTCGAGAAGACATGTCCCAAGCTCCTTGTCCTAGAAGTCTTCTCTTTTTCTTGTAATAAGTTAGCTAGTAGCATAGCTTAGTTAGTTCTTGGAGGTCCAGGCTTGTGTGCCCTTATTTTGTTTTCCCTCCCTTTTGTTTTCTTGTGCCTAGCATCTGTAATTACTTCCGTACAACATATATGTGGATTACTGAGCTACCCACACTCGGTTACCTATTTCCAATATTTTGAAAATAAGCATTTGATCCCTAGTTGTCAGGCCTTATATTGCTTTCTTGTTGATTGTGTGCCTTGCTCCCATTCTAAAATTGTGTGTGTGTTTTTCCGCTACATACTCGTCCATGCCCCTCTAAAGGCTTGGTGTGCTAAGAGCAACCAAGCTAAGTGCAACGTGCATGGGAAACATGAGGTAGTCATGACACTCTAGCACAGCTAGGTCCCACGATTAACCCCTTCAGAGGGTGACCCGTGACAGTTGCTATCAGAGCTCAAGCAATCATTGAGTGCATAGTGAAAGAGGTCGTCACTATGTCGAAGAAGACCGATCGATTGGAGAACATTGAGAGGGTTCTTTTTAATGAGGCACAAGGGTCCGAGAGCCTAGCTGACTGTGTGGATTAGACAGAAACACAGTAAAGACATCGAGGTGGCCAACACGAAGGTTGCACGTCAGGATGAGGAGATCACTGAGTTGAGGAAAGCCTTGGTATCTCACGAGTCAGGCGTTGCTGAGATGAGAATTATTGGTGGATTGTAATCCTTGTAATCTCGCGTGTTGATTTATTGGAACCATTCCTGCGGGACATGGGTGGAAACACAGAACCCGGATAAAATCTCATTGTTCTTGTACTCTTCGATTTTCTTTACACTTGTCAATTTTTTGCAGATTCATCATTGATTGCTTCTGCGCATTTATATATTCGTTGTTTGTCTCAACAAATTGGTATCAGAGCAAGGTTGGGCTGAATTCTGGGTTGGTTTTGTGTTGTTTCATGTGCACACCAAGTGTTCGACAAATTCCTTCTTGAAGCTTTGGGTTGTTTTGTCATGGAGTCAACCTCGAAAGTGGATATTGAGAATTTCGATGGCTCAAATGACTTCAGGTTGTGGAAAGTGAAGATGCTAGCTCACATTGGGAATATGGATCTCGAGAAGGTTCTAAACGGGTCCGATAAGCTTCCGCGACATGGGATGAAGTGAAGAAGGAGGAGGTGATAGAAAGAGCTTTCAACACTTTAATTCTTAGTCTCGGTGACAAGTTATTGAGGGAGGTGATATGGTGTACTTCAGCGGCCAAGATATGGTTGAAGTTAGAGTCACTTTACATGACGAAGACATTGTCTAGCCGGTTGTTTCTCAAGGCCCAAATTTTCACATTCAAGATGGCTGAAGAAAAGGATTTGATAGAGCATCTCAATGAGTTCAACAAGTTGATTGTCGATTTGGAGAACATTGATGTGAAGTATGATGATGAAGATTAAGTATTGGTTTTTCTTTATTCATTGCCAAGGTCATACGAGCACATGGTTAACATCCTTCAATATGGTAGAGAAGAGATTACTCTCAAAAAAGTTGTTGGGGCATTGAAGTCAGAGGAACACAAATGGCAGATAGAAATGGAAGGTACTAGTGGAGATAGCTTGGTGATGCACCAAGGGAGGTCGGATAAAAAAGATTTCAAAGGCAAGAATAAGTCACGGTCAACGTATCAGAACTCGAAGAAATTCATCATCAAGTGTTACAAGTGGCATGAAGAAGGACACGTGAAGAATAATTGTCTGAATCGAGGAGATTGAGCGACCAAGAGACAAGATGTAAAGGCGGAAATTGTTCAAGAAGTTGTTCATGGTTATGAGAGCTCCGAGATTCTCGTAGTCTCCATCACTCAATCCAAAAAACATTGGATCATGGACTCTGGATGCTCATTCAATATGACACCGAATGAAAGTTAGTCTGAGAGGTACAAGAAAATTGATATAGGCAAAGTGTTTATCGGGAACAACAAGCCATGTAAGGTGGCTAGGATTGGTAACCTGCGGATTAAGACGCATGATGGGATCGAGCAGATTTTGATCGAGGTATGACATGTCCCACAACTACAGAGGAACCTTATTTAACTTGGAACTTTGGACCAACATGAGTTTTGTTGGGAAGGTAAAAAGAATGTCTTTAAGGTCACTAAGGGGTCTCTAGTTGTCACGGGGAGTGTTAGAGAGCATGGTCTCTACGTCCTTCAAGGTAACATCTTGATTGGTGATATTCCGGCGGTTGTTGAACCGCTAGAGACATCTTTGGAGAGCCTATAGCACAAGAGGTTGGGTCATGTGAGTGATAGATATTTGAAGGAGTTAAGCAAGTAAGGTTTGTTTGGCGGTGGTAAACTTAGTGACTTAGATTTTTGTAAAAATTGTATCTACGGCAAGGCCACAAGAGTGAAGTTTACACGATCTTTGGAGGTGACGAGGGACACGTTGATCTATGTGTACTCAGACTTTTGGGGACCATCAAGAACGTCAACTCTAGGTGGAGGTAACTTTCATTGATGATTGTTCTCGTAAGGTTTGAGTGTACATCTTGAAATCCAAAGATGAAGGTATTGGCAAGTTCAAGGATTGGAAAAGGATGGTTGATCGAAGTCCAAACAGAGAGGAAGATCAAGAAACTTCAGACGGACAATGGTTTGGAGTTTTTGAGTGATGAGTTCAATTGGTACATCAAAGAAGAAATTATGGTTAGACATAAAACTATAATGGGTACCCCACAACAAAATGAACTTGCGGAACGGATGAATCGCACACTGCTTAATAGGGTGAGATACATGTTATTTGAGGCTGATTTGCCAAAGAGATTTTTGGGAGAAGCTGTGAACACGGTGGCTTACTTGATCAATCGATGTCTTTTGACGGCTTTGAACTGCAAGACACATGAAGAAATGTAGAATGGTTCCCCACCAAAGATCGATAGTTTTAAGGTATTTAGTTGTGTGTCTTACATTCACCAAAGAGAGGACAAGCTAGATCCGAGAGGAAAGAGGTGTTTGTTTGTGGTTATCCCAAGGGCGTGAATGGTTGGAAGCTCTGGTCAAAGAAGGTGAAGCGTCCAAATGTGTCACTAATCAGGATGTCGTCTTTAGAGAATCTGAGTGCTACATGGCCATCGCTACTCAAGAGGCTAAGGATAGCATGGAGATTTCTAAGGAAAGAGCCAAAATTGAGGTGGAGCTATTGGGTAAATGTAGCGATGAATGGGAGGATAAAGATGATGCTAGAGATGAGGTTCACTTGGAAGGGATTGAAGAGTTAGGCAGAAAAAGTCATGATTAGAGCCTAGACTCGTACCAATTGACAAGGGACCGACATAGAAGAGAAACACGAGCCCCGAAAAGGCATGGTTACTCCAATTTAGTTATTTTTGCATTGGTTATTGCAAAAGAATTGGAAGACTCAGAACCGAAGTCATATCGAGAAGCGGTGATAGGAAGAGACCAAGAGTTATGGAAGTGTGCAATGGAAGAGGAAATGGCATTGCTTGACAAGAACAATACTTGGATACTTGTGGATAAGCCTAAAAATCAACAGGTTGTTGGTTGTAAATATGTGTTCAAACAAAAGGAAGGCATTGTTGGGTTTGAGAAGCCAAGTTGTAAAGCGATATTGGTGACTAAGGGCTTCACACTAAGAGAAGGGGTCGACTTCAATGATATCTGCTCCCCCGTGGTGAAGCACACATCCATTCGGGTTTTGCTTGCTTTGGTAAATCAATATGATTTAGAGTATGAGAAAATGGTTGTGAAGATAGCCTTTCTTCATGGGAATCTTGAGGATCAGATCTACGTGGCTCAACCGGAAGGATTCATCAAGGTTGGAGATGAGAAAAGGTATGTCTTCTTAGAAAATCTCTCTATGGTTTGAAGTAATCCCCTAGACAATGGTACTTGAGCTTTGATAAGTTCATGGTGCGAAATGAGTACTCACGGAGAAACTTTGATAGTTGTCTTTGTGTAAAATGAGTTGATGGTAGTGGAATATTCTTGTTGCTATATGTTGATAACATGTTAATAGCTTTGAAGAACAAGAATGAAGTCCACAACTTGAAAAGACTTATGAGAAGTGCATTCGAAATGAAAGACATAGGACCGGCCAAGAAGATTTTGTGATATGAATCTCCTGGAGAAGACTCTGGATTGCGAAAAATTGGATCTTTATTTATTTGAGGATCTCACCCAACTCAAATAAATGCACGAATCGCAACGCCCGCAGGGTACACTCAACTCGACTTATAAGCGTCTAGCCCGCAGGGTACACTTACAAGGTTTCTCTACAAACATC
>JAULKM010099994.1:0-10657 GCA_032355605.1 Rubia tinctorum
TGATGATTATTCCCGGCTCTCGTGGTTTTATCCAATGCACCGCAAGTCTAATTTCTGGGATGTTTATCGCTTGTTTGAGGCTTTTGTAGAGAACCAGTTCTCTTCCATGATTAAGGTGTTTCAGAGTGATGGGGGATTGAGTTCGTAAATGGTCGTTTACACTTTCACTTTCAGACAAAGGGCATTCACCATCACATTTCTTGCCCATATACTCCTGAGCAGAACGGTCGGGCTGAGCGCAAGCATCGCCACATTGATGAGATGGGTCTGTCTATGTTATACCACTCTCATGTTCCTCTCTCTCACTGGGCTCACACCTTTTCTGCAAGTGCTTATACAATAAATCAGCTGCCCACTCATGTTCTTGACGGACGATCACCATATGAAGTTATTAATGGCCGAGTTCATATATACACGAATTTCCATGTATTTGATGTCGTGTGTACCCTTATCTTCGTTCATATGCAGCTCAAAAATTTACTCCTCACAGTTTTCCTTGTATCTTTCATGGGTACGACTCCTAGTACAAGGGATATCGATGTTTGGATACTACTTATGGAAAGATATATATCACAAGACATGCTCGGTTTGATGACATTTTCTTCCCTTATGCCATTGGTTCTACTTCAGTACGTCTATCCTCTCTAGATATCTCTACTTTTTTGGTTCCCGCCTATACATCACCTGATATCCCTAATCGGCTTGTCACTTCGGTTTCCAGCTCTTCTGGCTCATTGACTACGACACCTTGCTCTACATGCTCTGCCGATTCAGACCATCATATGGTTGCTTCCATGCATCCTGCTCCGCCTATCTCATTATCGACCAGCCGACTCAGTTCACCGGCCCCTTCACCGGTCACTTCGCCGGTTGCGAATACTCCTCCAGTCTCTCCACCTTGGCCTCACACTCATCGAATGGCTACTAGATCGACTACTGGTGCTATTCATCACAAGAATTATTCAAACATTGTCACTTATGGCCTTACTGCTGCCCTACTTGCTCAATCTGAGCCCACAGATTATTGCACGGCTTGTCAGGATCAGGCTTGGATTTCTTCCATGGATGATGAGATGACGACTCTTCGTGACCAGATTACTTGGGACTTGGTGCCTCAATTTTCGGATGCTAACATTGTTGGCTCCAAATGGGTCTATAAACTCAAGTATCAACCGGATGACACTATTGATCATCACAAAGTCATACTTGTGGCGCAGGCTTTTTCACAGATTCTGGGGTTTGAATTTGACCACACTTTCAGTCCCGTGGTCAAAGCCTCCACCGTTCAGACAGTTCTCGCCATTGCTACAATGCGTTTCTGGCCGCTTCATCAGCTGGATATCAAGAATGGTGTTTCTTGATGCTCTGGTCTATATGAAGAAACTTGTTGGATATCCAGACCCTGTTCATCATGATTATGTTTGTCGCTTGCGAAAGGCTATTTATGGTCTTAAGCAGGCCCCTCGGGTATGGTTCCAGCATTTCAGAACTTATTTGATTCAGCTTGGTTTTCAGTGCAGCTCAGCCAACACTTATCTATTTGTTCTTTTGAGAGGGTCGTCGTTAATATATCTCCCTGTGTATGTGGATGATATCATTCTTACAGGAAACGACTCGACTCTTCTTCGAAAGTTTATTGATCGGACACATCGAAAGTTTTCGATCAAGGATCTCGGTGCTCTTCATTACTTTCTTAGCCTGGAAGTTTCATCTACTTCATCAGGTCTACTTCTTGGCCAAGCGAAGTATGCTCGGGACATTCTGAATTGGGCCGGTATGTTTGATGTTGTACCAGTCTCTACGCCATTTGTGCCTGGATCTCAGTTGCATAGTTTGACCAGTCTTCCATTCAGAAATATGATTCTGTATCGTTCCCTCGTTAGGGCTCTTCAGTATCTCACCATTACCCGTACAGACTTGGATTTCTCAGTCAACACGGTCAACCAGTATCTTCAGGACCCCAAAGATGATCATTTTGCTGTCGTTACACGGATTCTACGGTACATTCGTGGTACACTTCATTTTGGTCGTAGCTTTCATTCTGCTACTTCTCCTGAGGTGTTGGGGTATTCTGATACTGACTGGTCCCGCTGTTTGGAGATTCGTAGGTCTACTTATGGATATGTTGTTTTTCTTTGCGCGAACCTTGTTTCCTAGAGTGCCAAGAAATAGCCCACTATTTCTCGATCCTGTACAAAGTCTGAATATCGCTCTCTTGCCAACACCACTTCATAGGTTGTTTGACTCACTCACTTGCTTCTTGATCTTCGAGTCCCAATGTCTAGTTTCCCGCTACTGTTATGTGACAACAGTAGCACTATCATTTTGCCACAGAATCTAGTGGCGCACAATTGGGCGAAGCACATTGACATCGACTATCATTTTGTTTAAGATTTGGTTGCTTTTGAAAAGTTACGTGTTGCTCATGTTCCCACTGCTCTTCAGATTGCGAACATCTTCACCAAAGGGCTCTCTCGTCTGCTATTCGAGTTCTTCCGATCCAAGCTATGCGTTGCTGAGCATCCGACGCTTCGCTTGAGAGGGCATTAGAATAAGTCAAGTATCGGGTTAATTTGATTTGATTCTAGATAGATTTGTTGACTAGATTAGAGTTGTACTAGTCTTCCTTTTTTACTCTATTAATTCTGGTCAGTAATACATTATTTCTTACGAAAAATCATTCCCTCACTTGGAACATATATTTAACTTCACAGTATGTAGAAAAACACCATCTGGTTTCACAGTTTTCATGGAAAGCCAAATTAATTGCTTTGCATTGTTCGAGCAGAAGCCTCTCGAGGAGAAAGAGTTGCTAAATGCAACAATCTCATATCATTTGGTTTTGAAAAACCAGTTTGCTCCACTATCAGCATTCAACATTGCTGATTTAGGCTGCAATACGGGTCCTCACACGTTCAAAATCATGAAGATCATAATTGAGGCTGTAATTGATAAACACAAAAGTCTTCCCATCTCCGAATTCCATGTATTCTTCATTGATCTTGTATCCAACGACTTCAATTCCCTGTTCAACAATCTTCTTGCAGACAGACAGTATTGGCAAACGGGGTCCCTGGCTCTTTCCATCACAGATTGTTCCTGACAGCTTCAATTGATTTTGTGTACTGCTCAAACTCAGTACACTGGCTTAGTAAGGCCCCTGAAGAGCTACCTGATCCCGAGTCCCCAACTTACAACGGGGATGGGATTTTCTATATCAATACTTCGACTGCTGTTTGTGATGCTTACTTAGCTCAATTTACCCAGGACATGGAATCCATCCTTAATGCTCGAGCACAAGAGATTATCTGTGGAGAATTGATGGTGATCGTAATTCCAGGTCGGGCTAGTGGGACAGACAGAGCACACTACACATCATTCAGTAATAAATTTCTTCCTCCAGAACCCATACTGTTAGACCTAGCAAAAGAGGTAATGTATCAAAACCAAAACAGAATCTGCAAATTCTGCATAATTTACACACCTGAGGTTGGATCATGCTGCTAATTGTTGTAGGGAAAAGTAAGCAAAGATAAAATGGATTCATTCAACGTGGCACTGTACTTCCCATCACCGTAAGAGCTGAAGGATGCCGTGCAAAGCAATGGAAGCTTTGAAGTGTTGGAAATGGCCTTTTTAGAGAGGAATGTTTTGCATGTTCTTTCTGCAGATCAAATGCGAGCAGTATTTGGAGGAAAATTGGAGAGCGGCGTTACTCATCCAGATCTTCTTCTTAGGCTCAGATAATTTTTGATCCTGTTGATGTTGCTCACCGGCGTGTTCCATTGGTGATCCATAGAGCGGCTATGAAGGTGGTGGAGAAGCAGAGCAAGTGAACGAGCTTGAGGATGGAGAGGAACGTGGTCGGCGTCTGTGAAAGAATTAGATCCTGACATGATAGCTCATGAGTTAGCTGAAGCCTAAATGTAGTTTTGTTATTTAACAGAAGGACGAAGTTACCGTTATTTTCTACAGTTTTGCAGGATTCTGTTTTGTTGTTAGTTGCAACAGATTGTTAGGTAGCTTAATCAAGTGGTTTTTTATATATAGAAAGTATTGTACATAACGAATTCAATCGATCTATACACAAAAAATCTTCCCCAAAAAATCTTCTCAAAATTATTGTCTTTTTCACTATGTGTTTCATTGTGTGTCAATGGCATTCATGAAATATCCTTGATAATGAGTTTTTTACATGTCAGAGCATTAGGCTCGTGCAATTCACTACACATATCATACCATGGCGGAATCAATCAGCTGATTTTGGTTTCATACCACATATCACAAAACCCTTCCGTGAACTTCTGAGATTTTTTTGAAGAACCTGTGATGGTTGCAGAGACTGGTGAGAATTCAGTGCATCAACCGATGAAGAATACTGGAGCGTGAAGAGGCACAAAACCGCGATAAAGATGAAGGCTATTACCATATTCGAGTGGAAGATCCCTTGTATCTACAAAACAATGATCATTAAAACCAGATCTTGGTGACAGAACCGCTTAATGAGGTAAATTACCTTTTCTGGAGTAGATCTATGATAACTGCTTTGGAAACCAGAGATAAGCTAGGGTTTATAACTGGAGATATTGTTAAACCTGAGCCTGATCACCCTACTTATAAGCAATGGAAAAAGGTCAATGCTATGATAATTGCATGGATTCAAAATTCTTTGTGTAAGGAAAGAGCTAGAGGCTTTCTATTTGCAATTAATGCTAGATGTATTTGGGAAGAACTGAAAGATAGATTTGTGGAAAGTGATGGAACAATGATACATGACCTAAAGAAAGAAATCAGTAATCTGAGACAGGAAAGTGATTCAGTCTCCATATACTTTACCAAACTGAAAGGGTTGTGGGATCATTTGGCATGCATTAGGCCTAGAAGAAGATGTTGTTGTTGTAATTGCTGTAAATGTGGATACTATAAAGTAATAATAGAGGAGGAAGATAAGATGAATAAGTTTCTCATTGGATTGAATGAGGAGTATAAGGCTGTTACAGATCATATTCTGATGTTGGATCCATTACCAAACTTGGCCAAGGCCTGTGCAAATGTTGGAATGGTAGAGAAGCAGAGAAATTCACAAACTGGATATTAGGGACAAAGTATGACTTCTGCTATGGTTGGGAGAAGGATGATAATTGATGGATATATTGAGGATGCACCACAAAATGTTGTAATGTTGGCAAAAGGTTCCTATCAGAAAAGGAATCAGTATGATTCAATTTCTGGCTATGGAAAGGAGGGATACAAACAGAAGGTACTGAGAAATCCAGAGCTTAAGTGTGATCATTGTGGGAAGATTGGTCATACAAAGGAGATATGTTTTAAGATCAAATGTTTTCTGACTGGTTCTATGAAAATAGAGGAGAGAAACCACCACAGAGAGGAAGGTATCCTCACAGTGCTCATGCTACAACTTCTGCACCAGCAAGTGTTATACAGGATGGTCAAATGATGAACATGGGGGAAATGAACACTCAGAATGGGCAGTTACAGTTGCAAAGTCTTCTGACAGTTTGATTCAACAGGAACTTGGAAAAGCTACGAAAGGAAAGGCACAAGAGCTGACAGCTCCTACTGACTTTGTGAACTTGGCTCACTTGACATATTTTTCAGGTAGCATTCTATTTCATGCTTGTTATACTACTCTTTTATACAACTGTCCTTCTTAGATTATTGATTCTGGAGCAAGTAGTCATATGTGTAGTAACATGACCTTCTTTGATTCTTATATCACCACACAAATACCAACACATGTGCTTTTACCAGATAACACAACAAAATATGTCACTTCCATAGGAGAAATACATATGCCAAATAACCATACTCTTATTGGCTATCTACATGTACCATCTTTCCACTTCAACTTACTATCTGTCAGTAAAATTTTGAAAACCACTTCAATTCATGTTGTATTTTTTAAACATTTCTGCCTTTTGCAGGACCTTAAATGCAGTAAGGTCATTGCAGTTGCAAAGGAAGTCCAAAGGCTGTATATTCTAGATAAGCATTCTTTCTCAGAGGATACCATTAAAGTGGCACTGCATAGTCTTAGTCTTTCTTGTATTAGTCAAAATCATCATTCCTTGTATGCAAATAAGCTAACGGGTATTAATTTCCATGTATGGCACAGTAGGCTAGGGCATCCTTCAAACAATGCTTTCAACCACCTAATAGATCATGTAGACCTTTCAATTCCAGAAAACTACATATGTATAGTTTATCCTCAAGCCAAGCAGAAAAGGCTTGAATTTCCATTAAATGAAAACTTTTCTTCACATGCTTTTGCTCTTTTACATATTGACTTGTGGGGACCTTATAGTGTTTCTAAAATTTCTGGTACCAAACATTTTCTGACCATTGTGGATGATTATAAAAAGTATACCTGGACAGTCTTAATCAAGTCCAAAAATACCGTTCCATTCATTTTAAAATCTTTCTTTACATTGATGAAGAACCAGTTCAAAACCTCTATCAAGATTATCAGGACTGACAATGGTTCAGAATTTGTTAACAGCACATTCAGTTTCATTCTGTCAGAACTATGCATTTTTCACCAAAGGTTCTGCTCTCACACTCCACAACAAAATGGAGTGGTTGAGAGAAAACATCAGCATCTTTTAAATGTTGCTAGATCCTTACTGTTTCAGTCACACCTACCAAAAATATTCTGGGGAGACTCTATTCTCACTGTCACTTTTCTTATTAACAGAACTCCTTCAACTATTCTGTCTTGGAAATGTCCATATAAACTTCTCATGAACAAGACACCTGATTATTCTTTGCTAAAAACATTTGGTTGTCTTTGTTTCTCCACTGATACAACTCCTCATAAAACCCAGTTTCAGCCTAGAGCTTTACCTTGTCTAATGATAGGTTATCCACATGATAAGAAAGGCTATAAGCTTTTTGATATTACTCATCGGAAGATTATCATTTCCAGAGATGTTGTTTTCCATGAGCAAATATTCCCCTATGCCACAAAATCCAAACCTTCTGATTCTATTTCTTTACATATTTTCCCTTCTCATTACAATCAGTCCTCTTCAGTCAATTCCTCTTCTCCCACTCAGTCTTTGTCTTCTAATCCATTTCTCTCTCTCACACACACACACACACACACTATATCTTCTGACTCTTTGTCTCACTCCCACTGTTCTTCACCTTCCATGACCCAACACACACATAACATCGAACCTATATCACCTCATGATGCACCCTCTCCATTATCTCATCACCACACAGAACATGTCCTCAGAAAATATTACCAGATGTATACAAAAGCCAGCTTGGCAAAATGATTTTATACTTACCACCTTGCCTGATCCATCTTGTCCACCTCAATATTTTTCTACATATTTGGCATTTCTTGCTCAAGTCTCAAACGTAAAAGAACCACGGTCATATAAAACTACTAGTTTACATGCAGAATGGATTGCTGCTATGAATTCTGAATTGCAGGCTCTAGAAGAAAATGGTACATGGGAGCTTGTTGATATACCACCTGGAAAGAAACCAATTAGATGTAAATGAGTATACAAGGCAAGACTTGTTGTCAAGGGTTTCAATCAAATTGAGCGAGTTGACTATTTTGATAGCTTCTCACCTGTAGCTAAAACAGTTACCATCATACTTTTCCTAGCTATCTCTGCAGTAAAGAACTGGAGCATTCAACAGCTTGACATTAATAATGCTTTCCTTCATGGATACTTGGATGAAGAGGTTTATGTGTTTCCTCCTGCGGGATATTACAAATCTTCTGCACATCAGATCTGCAAGCTAAAGAGGTCTTTATATGGCCTTAAACAGGCCTCTAGACAATGGAATACTGAGCTGACTAAGGCACGTTTCTCTTATGGTTTTGCTCAATCACAGAATGACTACTGTTTATTCACCAAGTCTTCTGTTGATCAGCACCTTGCCTTGATTGTTTATGTGGATAATATCTTGATTGCTGGTTTTGATAATGATGTTATTCAATCAATCAAGGATTTTTTGCATTCCATGTTTACCATCAAAGATCTTGGACCAGCTAAATTCTTTCTTGGATTTGAACTGGCCAGATCAGCATCATGTATGTATCTTTCTCAGAGAAAATTCATTCTTGACATTGTTGAGGATACTGGCTGTCTTGGAGCCAAGTGCACATCTTCTCCACTTCCTGCTACGTGGGATATGAAAGCTCTTTCTCCTTTCCTAGCCGATCCTAGTATATATAGAATACTTTTTAGAAGAATGCTTTATCTCAATGCCACAAGACCTGATGTAACTTATGCAGTCAACCAGTTAAGTCAATTCATGCAGTTTCCAACTGAACATCATTTGCCAGGGGCTCTTCATGTGGTTAAGTATCTTCATACTTATCATTCTCATGGTGTGTTCTATCCTAGTTCCAGTACTTTTCAGCTCACAGCATACTGTGATGCAGACTGGGCTAGATGTAAGGATTACAGGCAGTCTGTCACTGGATTATGCATATTTCTTGGTCATGCCATGGTTTCTTGGAAATCAAAGAAACAGTAGACTGTCTCTAGGTCCTCTGCTGAATCTGAAAATAGAAGCATGGCTCTCACAACCACTGAACTCCAATGGATTTCCTACTTGTTGACTGATTTCCAATTCCCCTTGTAACTTCCAATTCCCCTCTGGTGGGACAACAAAGCTGCCATTCACATTGTGGAAAATCCCAAGTTTCATGAGAGAACCAAACATATAGAGATAGATTGTCATGTCACCATGAATCAGTTTAAGGCTGGCTTCCTTGTGCCTCATCCCATCTCCACCAAGCTTCGGTTGGCTGAAACATTTAAAAGCCTTGAGTTGCTGATGTTCTTCAATCTTTGTTGATCAAGATGAAATTCTTTGCTTTGCCCCGAGTTCATCTTGAGAGGGGAGTGAAAGAATTAGATCCTGACAGCTCATGAGTTAGCTGAAGCCTGAGGGTAGTTTTGTTATTTAACAGGAGGAGGGAGTTACAGTTATTTTCCACAGTTTTGCAGGTTTCTGTTTTGTTGTTAGTTGCAACAGATTGTTAGGTAGTTTAATTAAGTAGTTTTGTATATATAGAAAGTATTGTACACAACGAATTCAATCTTTCTATACACGGAAAATCTTCCCCAAAACTTCTTCTCAAAATTATTGTCTTCTTCACTGTGTGTTCCATTGTGTGTTAATGGCATTCATGAAATCTCCTTGATTATGAGATTTTATAGTCTGGTTGGTCGTTGACCAGAATGTTTCAGGTGAGAATAGAACTCCCACAACTAAGAAAGCTATTGCGCTAAAAAAATCTACTCGTCCACCCTATTGTTAGGTGATTGGAGCTCTGATCGACTGATTACTACACACAGTTACTCGGTAGCTGCCGCCGCCAACCACCGTGAGTAACATCCCGATCCTCTTCTCGGGGTTCGATAATTTTCAAGCCCGTTGATGTTGCTCATTGGCGTATTCCATTGTCAATATTGATCGTTTCTGCCCCTCCATCAGATCCACTGCACCCACTCCAACCACCGATGACTCTCTCTCTCTCCCTTGCCATCGTCGGTGCCTGCCCTTGGATCTGAAATTGTGATGTCATTGTAGGCATCATTAAACTTTTGTGATGCCCTTGGATCTGCCATTGAGGTACTATCCCACCTCAAATAGGTGCACTCTCTAGTCTCACCTCACTTGATTTGTCACGCAATGAACTCGAGGGCGAGCTTCCTGAAACTTTTGGCCAGTTGGGTTCTCTATGTTACATATATCTTGGTAGCAATAAGCTCACTGGACTAGTTACTTCTTTTCTTTTCCAATTACGAAAGACCGGTCAATTTGATTATTTGTATCAGCAGCTTTACCTTGATATCAGCAAAAATGACCTCACAGGATCAATTCCTGAAACCCTTGGAAATATGGTAGGTCTGTATTTTCTTGGTCTCCATCATAATCGAATCACAGGAGATATTCCATTCGCGCTCTCCACTCTATTCAATCTTCAATACTTGTACCTTCACTCGACCAATCTTACGGGTACACTTCCAGATATTCGGCCACTCAAGTTGCTCGGAAACTTAGACCTTTCTCACAACCAACTGACTGGAACCATCCCATTTTACTACAATCTGCTCTACCATTTGAATTTATCCCACAATAATCTATCAGGCAAAGTTCCTGCATTTCCAATTCCTTTTGACGTTGACATCTCCTATAATTCTTTCCAAGGTCATCTACCACATATATTCATTGATAATGATCCCAACAGATATGTTGGCAATCCAAAGTTGTATGCATGTTCTTTCACTTGCTGTTCTGAAAGGAGAAATTTTTTTGCCCACTGGACGAAAAAGTTTAGGAGACTACCGCATGAGTTTGATCTGACATTAATTTATTGGAGTTGAAAAGAGTTGAGAAGATTGATTTGAGTTGATTGGAGCTGAGATTAATTGAGAAGAACTGAGAAGAGCTGAGAAGAGTTGAATTGAACTTAACTGAGTCAAACTGAAATGAAATAAATCAAATTGATTAAATTAAACTAAACTGAACTGAAACAATAGAAGCAAACCGAATTAAACTAAACTAAACTGCATCAAATGGAACTAAATTGAATAAAAATGAACCGAACTGCATCAAAATGAACCCAACTGAATAAAGATGAAGTGAAATGAATCAC
>JAULKM010099995.1:0-10656 GCA_032355605.1 Rubia tinctorum
AACCTGTTGTACATCATAAGCAGTGATCATCAAGCAATGGACCGGCGGTGGCACAAAGTTTTGCACCAGTATCAATATATGTCGGCGATGGGTTACAGGATGATGTGGAAACCCAAACAATAATATCTCTGGCATATTTTTGTTGTGATTAAAATAAACTAGTGGAGGAGCGAGCAACAGAAATACCCAGAAAAAGATGTAGAGCACTAAGGTCAGTCATAGAAAATTCCCGAGATAGATAAGATATTATATCGTGGAGAAGTGTAGTGCTGGAAGCAATGAGGACAATATCATCTACATATAAGAGCAAATAAGCCGTGTGGCCACCAAGACTCAGGATGAATAATGAATTTTCGTAGACACTACTCGTGAAGCCGCGAGAAAAAAATGTAGCAAATCTCTGAAACCAAGCTCGAGGTGCCTGCTTTATGCTATATAGAGACTTTCAAAGACGGCAGACATGTTAGGGGCGCTGGGGGATCGACAAAACCAGGGGGCTGATGCATATAAACTTTTTCACCATGTCGCTATGGAGAAAAGCGTTCTTTACATCAAGCTGATGTACTAGGAAAGAACGAGAGACCTCCAAGCTCAATACAATGTGAATGGTAGTGGGATTAACCACAAGACTGAATGTTTCATCACAATCAATTCCAACCTGTTGAGTTTTCCCATTGAACACAATCCTGACTTTATACCGTTAAAAGGAACCGTCAGAATGAAACTTGTGATGATATAACTACATGCAACGTATGACATGAGCATCAGTAGGGCGAGGTACCAAGTCCCACATATGATTACCCTTCAACGTGCGAAATTCGTCCTGCATTGCAGTATTCCAGTTCGGATCCTGGAGGGCTAGGTGAGGTGATTTAGGAAATGGGGAAATGGTGTTAGGGGTTGTTGATACTAGAGCTCGTAGCTTAAATATTCCACTCATAGCTCGGGTGGTTATGGAGTGAGTTGGTCGGGGCGGGGTGGCAGCAAAGGACTAGGGGACGAAGATGTGTGCGGGACGGGTGTATGGGGCGGGATGGGTGTGGGGAGCGACACAGGTGTGGGGAGCGACACAGGTGTGGGGGAGACATGGGTGTGAGGGGTAACATAGGCATGGGGGTGACATGGGCGTGAGGGGTGGCATAGGTTTGTAGGGTGACATAGGCGTGTGGGATAATTAGGGGTTGATGACGCGACATGATCAAGGACGATGGGAGACACAATGTCAAAGGATGGACTGAGAAAATGGTAAATGGAGGTGGAGACACTGGCTGATTCAGAGAAAAGAAAAAATGCTTCATCGAATGTGACATGAAGAGACATGATAACTTTTCCAGTGGACAAATCAAGACAACGATAGCCTCAGAATTGGTTTGGATAACCGAGGAAGACACAACGAGAAGAGTGAGGTGATACTTTGTGGGGGTATTTTTTTAAGAAAGATTGGGGTAACAGGCACAATTAAAAATACGGAGATGGTTATATGTTGGTTCTTTTAGAAATAGTACAGAAGTGGGAGAGCGGAAAGCAAGGACTTTGGTGGATAGGATGTTGTGGAGGTGGGAAGCAGTGTGTAGAGCTTCCACCCTAAAGGTTGGGGAAATTGACGCATGATATAGTAGGGCTAGGATGATTTCATTTAGACGACAGATCATCCGTTTGACGTTACCATTTTGAGAGGAAGTTTGCGGGGCTGATTAGCGGAAGACTAGGTCATGTTTCACGACAAAGTCATGGAAATATGAGTTAACAAACAACTAAG
Organism: Rubia tinctorum; assembly: GCA_032355605.1. NCBI lineage: Eukaryota > Viridiplantae > Streptophyta > Magnoliopsida > Gentianales > Rubiaceae > Rubia > Rubia tinctorum. Next base: position 1,760 of record JAULKM010099995.1, read on the forward strand.
ATCGCATTGAAGTGATTTAATTTTGCGCTGAAATTGGGTTTGAACATAAGCATGGAATTGCATAAATTTTGAAAACACCTCGGACTTGAACTTTAGAGGATAAACCCACACATATTGAGTAAAATTATAAATGAAGACCAAGTAATATTTGTAATTTCTTTTACTCAAAACAGGTGATGTTCACAAATCACTATGAATAATATCAAACAGAGCAATAGTGATGGAAATGGAATAAAAAACCCGAAGTCGTTTATGTTTACTGATCTGACAAAAATTACATAAAATGGAGCTAGGATCTTTATTGAAAGAAATCCATGATTGGGGCGTGAGATGATGAAGAACAGGGGCACCAGGGTGGCCAAGGCGTGAGTACCAAATGTCGGGGGGAAAAGTGATAAAAGACTAAGCATGTGTGGAAGTGGAAATAGATGACTGATAGGGAGACACATGATAAATCTCACTTGCACTATTGCTCCTCAAAATAGTCTTCCCATTATGAGAATCTTTCACTGAGAAACCAAATGGGTCAAATTCAACGGTCACGGTATTATCTTTTGTAAACTGACGAATAGAGATAAGGTTTTCGACAATGTGTCCGGTATGTAGGACATTGGTAAGGTGTAGGGTATGACCTGGGGTTGTTAATTTGGGCATACCAAAACCATAAACCAAAAGACTATTTCCATTACCAACAAGAATAGAATGAATATTGTTCGTATGTAAAGGAGAAATCAAAGTACCTGCATCCGAGGTGAGGTGGGATGATGCGCTAGTATCCATGAAACACTGAGGGTCACCACTGGGCTGGATGGCTAAGGCTTGAAACATGTGACCAAGGTTTGTCGGTTGAGAAGTGTCCACGTCAGCTATGTGCACCTGGCCTTGGCCATAGCTGGGAGGCGGAGCTGGCGGACGGGGCTGGCTGAACACTTTTGCTGAAGGTCATGCATCAGAGCGGGATACCAAAGTTGCTAAGAGGACGCCTAACTCATATAAGTGGGGTACGATGCTGGTGGATGGCCCACTGCAACACCAAGGGTGACGACAGCGGCCAGTGCGGGATGGAGGAGATGGGCTGCGGGCGCCTTCAGCCACGACCTCATGGTAGGGTCGGCGCTGATTGGAATCGTGGGAGGCGGCATACGGCTGCGCTGGTGGCGAGTCTGGTGGGAGGTCTTGGGCTGGTAGCAGCGACACCACCATGACCACTGCGGGTTCATCTCAGCTAGCGCGACAGTGTTGCTCCAATTCAAGCATGCTATGGGCAGTCTCAAACGTCGGCATCGTCTGATGAATGTAAGAGGCAACTGTATTAAATATATTGGGAAAACCTCATCCAAGTTGAAGCACCAGACGTTGGTCATTGAATTCGGTGTTCACATCCTTCAATCGGCCAGGAAGTTCACGCAGGCGGTTACAGTATGCCTCAAGAGATGGCATAGTTTCAAGTTTCAGTTTGTTGAACTCCTGCTCCAGGGACGCTGCGCGAGCGCCCATATTGTTAGTGAAGGTGTTCTTCACACGAGTCCACGCGGCGTGCACAGTGGATTCATCCTCAAGAACCCATAAAAGGAGGTTGTCGCTCAATGTTCCGCGAATCTCTTGAAGAACATGGGCATCAATCTCACACCAGGCATCAAAAGTTGCATTGTTCTCGACAGGAGGCGGTGTACCATCGAAATGTGAAAAAACCTTGTAACCTTTGGCATAGAGCTTTAATAGACGTACCCAAAATGCGTACGTGACCTTGATGCCATCCAAAACCCGGACTTTATGCTGAATATTAGAGATAGTAAAAATGGGATGAAGAGAGGACATCGTGATTGCAGTGGTAAAATCAATCGCGTCTGTTGTTTGTAAATAAAAAAACAAAGTGTGCGGCGGTGATTGTTAATTAAGCCAAAGTTACCAAAGCTTTGATGAATAATCAAATATCACAGCGCCAATGTTAACTAAGCAAAGGCCCGGCACAATTGTTTACTAAGCAAAGGCCTAACGGCGGCGACGATATCAAAGGTTTTCGTTATAGAATTTAGTGAGCAGTGGTTGCCGTAGTTCTGATACCATGTAAGATTGTATAATCTCATAATGGGTCATTCATTATCATTCAGTATAAATAGATTGTAAAAGAAAGTTATATTATATCTACGACTGTACTAATGTAGGTAACTAAGTATTTACATATTTATTGTCTAATACCTTTATTATCTTTACATAAATATGACAAAAAATCTCTTTTTTTAAATAAAATAAAGAATAAAACCAAAATGTCTTGACCTTAGCGAGAAATTGTTTTATCAAGATGGAGTGAATATGGTAAATGGGGAGGAAACAAAATTTCGTGTTGGTTCACGGGTCGTGTCATGGTGCAAATGCCGGTTCAAGCTCAAACCTTGTCTAGAATCTGCCACTAGGTTACCGCCCTTGACTTTGCGGCTTTCGAGATTAACCCTGAAGAGATTGTGTAATTAGACTGGTTTCAAGTTTATAACATGCCTCTGAATTTTTTCATGAATTCACTTTCTCCCCATGAAAAATTCATTGGGGTTGCCACAGCTTCAAGAGAATTAACATTACCCTTGGAATTGACAAATATCTTGATCAAGTAGTAATAAAAAAATTTCATGGCTGCTTTTTGGCCGAATACAATGGCCCCATCGTTTCCTCTTCAGAATGTATCATATGTTAACAAAAATTTAAATTTTAAATGAATTTAATGTGTTACGGAAAGTTCAATTTTGGAATGAATAATTAAATTAATGGTTTCTAAATTATATACCTTATTGTCCTATAATTAAATCAACGCGTCCTGAATAAAGTTAAAAACTAGGATGCGGTAAATGAATGTTTTTGAAAAAAAACACATTAAAATGAATTGATATGTGTGTGTTTGAGTGAGATTGATAAATGTATAAGTTGATACACATTTAGAAACTAATGGCGCAGTGCGTGCGTGCAAGTCTTGAGCAATATGGATACACATGCGCTTCTTGAGTGTGGATTGTACCGGTTAGAGAAGTAATAACCTAACTACATTCTTTCCATATTTAAAAAACAACATTCTTTCTAAACTATTTCAAAGTTATTAGTGCACACTTTTTTTTAATAATCGCACATGTATAGTACTCTATTGTTTCAAAAATTGAACAAAACGTGCATCAATTTGGGGTTAACATGGTATTAATATATATATATATTTTTTGAAAACTGTGAACTCTAATTTTTTATTATCCTATGTCATTTACAACCTTCCGCCATGTGATTTTGTGTTCGTATCCAAATCCATTTCATTTCCAGTTCTTTACCAAAATTTTAGTTTATTTTGTTTTTGCAGATATAGAAAAGCAACGATGAATAATGAACATTATGGAACTAAAAATTGATAAAATTGAACAACGACCAAAGATTCAAAGTTTTTACCGATCCAGTTTTTCACACTGCTCAGTGTTGCTCCTATGGCAACTGGAGTTGAGAAGCCAGTACACTTTCCTTAATACCTCAATTTTATTTTTGAAGCCATGGATGTGCTGGACCCAAAGGAGGGGGACAGAAAGTTGGTGATTTCGAAATCATTGAATCAAAGTTTGGACATATCCCTGCTAGGCATGCGAACCTGCTTTCATCCTACCTGGCGCACATCAGGGATGAGGGGGAGCGGGTGTTCTTCAAGAACAACTATCTGTTACGCGATCCCATCACACCACCACATAGGGACTGTGGTCCCCCTCTGAAGCTGAGAGATCCAATAGCTGTATGAGCGGAAAAGGCGATGCCACCTACCTCTTAAGAAGGTATCATAACTTTGTTTTTGAAAATTTAAAATTAATTTAATGTGTTATAGGAAGTTAAATTTTGGAATGCTTCATTTAATTAATGGTTTTTAAATATTTTACCATAGTGTCATATGATTAAATCAAGCCGCCAAGAACAAGTTTAAAAACCAGGATGCAGTAAAATAATGTTTTTTTAAGAAACACATTAAAATGAATTGATATGCTTAAGTGAGATTGATAAATGTAATGGTTGATACATATTTAGAAACTACTGATGTAACGTGTGAGTGCAAGTCTTGAGCAATATGGATAAACATGAGCTTCTTGTGTGTGGATTTCACTAGCTATGGAATAAATATTCTAACTACATCGTTTCTATGGTAAAAATTCAACATTCTTTCCGATAAATAAATAAAATTATCATTGCACACTTTTGTAAGTTCGCATATATATGACACTTTATTGTTCATTAAACTACACGAAATCGCGCATCAATTTGTGGTTAATAATGGTAGTAAAATAATAATTTTGTGATAGTTGTGCACTCTAACTTTTTAAAGTTTATTGTCCTGGGTCTTTCATAACCTTCCGAACTTTGATTTTGTGTTCATATCCTAATCCATTTCATTTCCTTTTTTAATCAAATTTTTAGTCTTTTTATTTTTATTTTTCTGATATAAAAAAATGCAATGAGGAATAATAAACGCCTTAAAACTACAAATTCATAAAATTGAATACTGACCAAAGATTCAAAATTTTACTGATCTAGTTTTTCACACTGCTAATTGTTGCTCTTATGGAAACTGGAGTTTGGAAGCATATGTCCTTTCCTTGATAATTTGAGTTGATTTTGGAAGCCATTGGTGGGCTGGACCCGAATGAGGGTGCCAACAAGTCCGTCAATTTGAAATACATCGAATTAAAGTTTAGATATGTCCTAGCTAGGCATGTGAACCTACTTTCATCTCACTTGGTGCGCATGAGGGATGAGGAGGATATGATTTTCTTCAAGAACAACTGCATGTTGCACGATCCACCGTGCCATCACATAGGGGATGTGGCTGCCCTCCGAAGGCGAATGATCCAGTAGCTGAAAGCGCTGAGAAAGCGGTGACACCAACCTCTTCAGAAGGTATCAAAAAAATTTAAAATAGGTTGATCCTCCACTTTTGAATCCTACTAGGCTTGACCAATTATACTTAATAGGTTCATATACGATCCTAAAACAGCCAAGAGTTATAAGTGTAAGTATTTGTCAATAGAGGAGAATCCTCAATATGAGATGGTGGCAACGACTTTGGTTTAGTGGGAGGTCACATCACCTAGCCTACAATCACCACTATTATGTTATATTATTTCATGAAAAAAGGTGAAGGTTAATTTCAGATACACCACTATGCAACACATGTTTGCATATGTTGTGCATTCGATGAAGAAGGTTATCAAGTTCTCGTGGGCCCCCTTCATTTCTAAATAGCTGAAGTCAAATGACATGTTTCCCTTTAGAGGCAAAGAAGTGCCTCCAAGAATGTACGACCAAAAGTTCTTTGAGAATAAGAAGTGGAAACTCGTAAATGGGAAATGGCTACCAGGGTAATCAGGTAAAATAGCAAGATAGGCGCACAAATGAAGGTGAATTTTAATTTTTTTTGTAATTTTTTAAATTTTCTTTACGTCTTTTGATTCTTATGTGAAGTGTAAAACTGTAGGTGAGGCGACAACTTATTCATGCGAGACATGTACAAAACAATGAAATCTAAGGTGAAGAAGATAATACAGTTGAAATAGAAGACGTATTAAACCAAGAAAGTTGTCAGGGCAACTAGGCATATAGAGAGAGATAGATAAGAATCGCAATCTAAGACATCCCATTAGATTTATAATCCTAGATTGTAATGTTGAAAAGTATGGAATATTGTTGATGAAGAATGTTTTGTTTTGTTGATGATATGTTACAAACGATGACAATTGTTGCACTAATAGTCTTTTCTTCTCCACAACTTTAAATAGTCACTTTGTTTCCACCTCTTTCGTTTTGTTAAGCATTGGCTAAGTTACAATAGATTCCTAATAAAATTCCAAACTCGGAAGTGTAGTTGCACATAAGCATAGCCATTAAGCTCCATGGATTCCATATCGAAGATTATTTCGTGTTCCAACCTGTAAAGAATGGAATTCAAAATTGGTAAAAAAAATAATATGTCACTGATTACGAATTTGGAAAAATAATTTCACTACAGAATAATATTTGGTCTTCGGAACCACTGTCGAATTATAAGGTTATAACATAACAAGCTTTACGAAGAATTAATTTTTTCACAAAGAACAAGAAGGTGGTATCTTCCTTAAAATCTGAACTTCAAATGTACTATCATCAATGTCCTAAAAGTACATGTATAATTTTTCTTTAGTTCATATCTAGCTGCAAAACTAGACTAACCACGGGTTATAATGACACATATTTGTCACCAAACAACTGGAGCATCCTTATACACTGAATCCGCTCTCCATCCTCACCTAATAGCCATTTCAGCCCGAGGCATATCTCAGGGTTATTCTCTCTGAAAGATGATAGATACTTGAACTTTGAGAGTCTATCGTCTGATCAAACACTTTCATAAAAGTAGGCATTATGTTTGAACCAGACATTGTAAAAACAAACAAAAATGGCACAAATTAAAAGGAGTTAATGATATTTGATCATTCACTATTGTTTATGGATGAATTAGAAATTAATCAAGCAACATTTACCGAGTAAAGTTGAAATATTGAAGGAAAAATTTACAATTGAAAAGGGAAAAAATTTACAATTGAAAAGGGTTGGAGCATGGATGGGAGTGACAAATTCTGAGGTGTAATATGCAACTTTAAATAGTTTATAAAAGTTATAGGTCACTAATGTTGGTCAACCAATTAAATTCCAAAACAAGCCATTTATTTTTCGAATGTGGAGCTAAAGCATGTCTAGGTTCAACTCCTCGAGAATTGGGTTTTCTAATTTACAAATTCCCAGATTATGTACATGAATGAATGCTGAAAAATTGATTAGGATAGGAAGACTCGACTTCCAAAGTTGGATCACATATGCATCATTAGTTTTGAAACTGAAATATATGTTAAATCACGATGTCCACTGAATACGTCGTTAATATCCACATTCAAAGGCAGTTATTAAAATATCACCGTTGTTATCAACATAAAACTCATAGGTTATCAAACAACCGCTATTGAACAATTTCTAGCTTCCGTCCGTCGATATTTTTTGATTGAAAAAATCCGTTTAGATATAAAAACAATGATAGAACGACAGTTCTACGTCGATTGTCACAAAATGCCACCCATCGAAGTCGTTAATGTTTATTCCTGCAATACTAGTGTTTTGAAAGTGTACTTTGGAATTAAAATACATCTGAAATTTTTGTTACCTTGTTGTCCCTAGTGTATGTTTACTTGGCCTCTGAGGTAGAATGCATTTGCAAGGTTGAAGTGTGAATCAAAATTGAAACATTACTGGTGCGGGCTAGATTTGGTATGTTTAAGTACATTGCATTCCAAAATTATTGAAGTCTGATGTGTATTTTTATTGGAAACGAGTAACTAAACAAGACTTAATTGTCGCAGTCTGTAAGGACAATAGATGGCAAAATTTTATGATTTATGACATAAAAACTGTGTTGGTAATAATTTATTAGGAAATAATAAAATAAATTATGAGATCTATTGATGTTCTTAATGCAGGGATAGCCATTACGGCTCTGATGCATGCCATTTTGTACAAATTGGTGCAAAACCACTATCTGTTCGTTGTTTTGTAGCCGGATTTATGCATTTGGAAATGAAGAATATTGAAGGACGAGTATAAGCAACCATTACAAGGCGGTTGCTAAACAACCGCCATGTACCACGTTGATTATAACATTGGCTGTTAACTAACTGCTATCGAATGCATAGATTAACAGTCGTTGTCAATAACTGGCGTCAATCCCGACCACTTTTGAAGTCGGAACTGGGGTTGGATTATTTTTCTAATTTTGGAAAGTGGTTCTCCCTAGTTCAAGTCAATTAATGAGAATTCACAAATTTAATTTGAAATTTGTTACTAGAAAAACCTAATTCTCGAGGAGTTGAATGATCAGATGGTAATTGCATAATTTCTTAGGATATTTAACACCATTTTTTGTACACCTTTGTTGGTGGTTAGTTATATTTATAAGTGTTTTATATGATACAGGGTTAAACCAACCTTGTTTGGTTATTTGTGTTAACTTTTATATTTTGTAAAGCATTTGTAGCTTAACAGGATTTTCATCCATGGGTTGGTCTATTTTGTTTTTGTGAGCTTATTGAAGATTATCATCAGAGGAGACCATTTGCAATAATTGTAGTAGATTGAAGACCAATCGAGAGGTTGACAGAAGAAATGAAGGCCATTGAATTAAATGATAGAAGATTGAAGTGTTCCAGAGAAGAAAGAAGCAAAAGATAAAGTTTTCAAACAAAAGGGCCAAAAAAAATTCATAGGGCATGGAACGTGGCAACTGGCTTGGACCGTGCCGATCAGTTGGCCAAAAAATACGTGTTGATTTGCCTAATAGGGCACTAAACATGCTAAGTGACAACTTAGCCTTACTAGGCTAGATTGTTTGCTTTATATCTCATAAGGGCCACCAGGGACTTTGAGCGCAAAAAACTAGGGTTGGTCCAGAGGCACCCTAACACAACAATTATCATGAATTTACTATCAGGGACCATTATTCAATTAACCTTCTTAACAGTAGCACTCTTAAGATTCTTCCCCAAATTTTAATTTAATTGAACTACATCATCATGATGTGTTGGAGAATACATTGTTATTAAGTTTGGTAAATAATAAGGATGGAAATGGTCTAGTATACAATCAAAATTTGAAACAGAGATAGAATCTGGGTTCAACACTGTGGTTGTCCTGCATTTACGGTGTAGCTATTATATATAGCCTGTCTCTTTTGCTTTATTGAAGAACTTCTAATTGCGGTGGGCTATGAAGGATGCTCGTGGACACGCAGTGTTCTTTTTTTTGCATGCAAAACGTAGTTAAAAAGCACATGAAGAAGTCACTCTACGTGTGTGGTAACAAAATCGGGG
>JAULKM010099996.1:0-10656 GCA_032355605.1 Rubia tinctorum
TTTTATTTTTCTTACAACTTATTAAATTAAGTTTGAGTTTAAATTGATATTAAATTTTAAATATTATATATATTTATTATTTTATTTTATCTATCCCTTACCGTCCCTGTATCCATAAATTTTTTATTTTCCCATTTCCCGTCCCCATCCCCGTACCCGTTTAGGTACCCGTCCCGTGTCAGTGCAACATAGTAACAACTTAATCCTCAATTTTATTTCATCCATTGAGCCACTCCAAAAGATAGAAATAAAGTACCACTCACTTAATTGAGAATTGCTGCAAACAATTAGTGATTTTAGTTCCTCACACTTCTCTTGGTAAGATCTTACAAAACCTTTTTGATGTAGTTTATTAAATTCTTCCACATCATCTTTTACCCCTAAATCTGAGAATTTTCCAAGCACAACCTCATAAAACTCCTTCCAACAGGTAGGTTCTCTCGAAATTATACCAAACCTCAGCCCTTCATTCCAAATACAATTCATCAGTTTTTAATCAGACCAGATCATGCATATTAGTGGCGAATCCAGAAAATTGTCAATGGGGTAACCACTAATAAATAAAAAATATATATTTAATATTAATGGTAAAAAAAATTTACATGGGGTAACCAAATACTAATAACCTCTAATTTTTTTTACTATGGGGTAACCATGGTTACCCCATGTTACCATGTAGATCCGCCTTTGTAGCATATTATTATAACTAATAAAGAACTTTTCACACATTCTAAGTCATTATTTTGGATATACTCCATTAAAAATAGACAATTCCAATCTAGATTGCATGTTAACAGGATTTCTATTAACATAATGACCCTGAGTAAACTTCTCATGCAATGGCGGATTCAGAAAATAGATTTATGAGTTGCACATTAATATTAATTAAAAGTATATTAAAAAATAAAATATAATTAAAAAATATATTAATGAAACTTTAATCTTAGTGTAATATAATTTTATATCATTTCTTTTTAAAAAACCATATTTTGATAAACTTTTTTTTTCAAAAATTCAATAAGTTATATTTTTTCCGATGAAAGTATCAAGACTATCATGGATTGAACTAGAAATATTTTAATCTATTGCACATGATTAGTATATTACTAAGTAATGTATCATGCAAATTTTATATATATATATAAATGATTAAAACAAGGAGGGTACAAACAGACTCCTAAGGAAAGTAATCATGTGAGTTTTTTGTTTTGTAATGATGAAAGAATAGAATGATAATTTGTCAAATTTTTATATTTATAACGAAAAAAATTTGTTTTGTATTTGTGATAAAAAAATGAAGAGAAAATTAAAACATTAATACTATAGAATCTAAAATTCATAACGTTGATTGAAAAACGTATAGTCAAAAGTATACAACTAAAAAACTTCTGTAATGTTGCAGCAGAAAACATATCTATAAATATTGAAACACGTATACAATTCATTTAAATATATATATATATATAAATTTAAAACTATTAAATGTTAAAAGGAGGGGTTAGTAGAGGCACCTGCCCCTAGTTCCCCACCCTAATTTTGCCATTGCCCATGCACCATTACTCTACATCTGTACTCATACTGGTTAGAATGTACCTGGCTTGGAAATTTTTGAGTGGGATTTCCCAATCTGGGCTAGAGCTTGAATTATTGTTCATCTCTTTTGCAGCTTCTTTCTCCTGGTGCAGTGGTGTGTGGATGTAGGGCGAATGTCGGCGAAAATTGAAGAATCGATGGATGACCATAAATGTTCAATACGGTTTTGAGCGTAACTTTTGTGTCCGGAGTCAGAATCAGACAAGGCATGATACGTTGGGACTGTGTTGCCATTTGAGGTCGTTTAACTTCTCAAAATGACAATTTACTATTTTTGAGTGTTTTTCGATTTCCGTTTTATTTCGGAATTAATTCTAATTTTTTTATTTTTCCAGGGTTTCATTATAATATTTAAAGATCTCTTGTATTATTCAGAGACTTTTATCATTCATTGATGTGGTAATCCAACCAAGTAAAGTCTTTGTCGTTCACCTTTAATTACCGCCTCCTATAAAACAGATCCCGAAAGTGATTCCGGGAAAAATGCTCCGACGATCAAATCTCTCTTTTCCTTAGAGAATTAGAATTTATCCGTCTAGCTTCACTTACATGAGACAGTGTTGCTCTCCCTGTATTTATGGCCTCTCGTGGTTGTGGTTCCACATCATTCGGGTTTGAGATCATGGAACGCGTCGTGATCACTATCTTTCCGGTTCTTGTCTACGTGTCGCCTTTCTCGGTTTATAGTTGAATCTACGATCACCTTGTTCCTTCTTTATAAGCTCGTTGTTGGCTTGGACTTCTAGGCTGAATGGTCTTGGTTGTTCGTGAAACAAGATTGGTTGGAGTTTAGAAGTCAGCAGTCTCTAGTTGGGCATGGTATACACCATAAGCCCCCCCAGCTATGAAGTTAACAAAACACGAAGTTGTGATTCTGGTTGAAAAGTGTTCATGAACTTGTTTATTGTTTATTTCTTTAACTACAATAATCAGTTCATTATCGGAACGACTTGAATTACTTTCACGAAGTGTTGTGTTCTTCTTGGCCGTGTTTGTGACTCTATTGGGTTGTCTATCCTTTGAAACTTGAGTTCAAAATTTGAAAATACCATGATTGCGGAAGACTAGTAGCTGTTGCGGTGTTGTAGCCAGGGTTTTCTCCTTTTTCTTCGCTAGCAATATTTTTGGGATTTCTTCCTGTGTCGTTACGTTTTCCCCTTTTTATAAATTGTTTCTATTTCCGTGATTTAAACCTGTCACTATTTAGTGTACAGTACTCTCTCCACTTACCCACCGCCGTCTTCTCGAGTTCCTAAAAAGGTAATTCCCTTTTTGTCAGGCCGTCATTATTGCTTTTGTTTCCTATTAGCTTTTCGTTTCCTGTTATTTAATTCCGCATTCTGTTCGAATTCTTCATCTCCTCTTCTTCTTCTTCTTTATAGATCCGGTTTCCCATCACACTTCACTAATAACGTAAGTTCCTCTGTTCTCGGTTTTCTTTTTCTTTCTGAAAGGGGTTTTTGTAGTTGTGAATTTGTGGTCTTTCTCTCTTCCAGTAATTTCTTTTTTGGCCCTTGGCTAAAGGTTGTTCAATTGTTTTTTCGGCATACTATTTATGTTCTCTGTTTCAGATATCACTAGAATTTCTTTTTTTGAATTTTGTGTCTGTAATTGATATAACCTTTCTCTGGATCTTAGGAAGTTTTATCACCTTCATGTCTACCTCTAATATTGCCGAATCTTCCAAGAAAGATGTCCCCGTTGACCATGTCGATTGTGGGGAGGATTTCGAACAAATCACCACTTCTTATGCCTTCAGTAGTAATCTTTCTAATTATTACTTGGAAAATCTTAAGGATAGTTTTCCTTTTTGTCCCCGTACGAGCTTAAAGATCCTGAGCCCTCTGAAAGTGTTCGCAACCCTCTTTCTGGTTTCATCTCTTGCTACTTCGATTATTTTAAGTTTGGTCTTGTTTTTTCCCTTACCTCGACATATTATGAACCTGGTCCCTCATTATCGGGTCACATTATCCCAGCTCCATTCTAAGGCTATCTGAATCATGATTGTTTTCTATCATGTTTGCGAAGCAGATCAAATCTCTTTTTCAATTGACTTATTCTGTAGCCTTTATCAACTTTGCAAAGTAAAGAACTCATCCGATGAATTTACTCTTTACCCATTTATTCCAAATGTTAAGTTCATTAGTGAATTTCCTAACAACTGTGTCTTATGGCGTAAAAAGTTTTTCTTCTTAAAACTTGATAAGGGGAACGAACAGGGTTTTCCTATTTGGAACTATAATGTTCCAAAATCAAAACTTCCTAGGGATGGGGTTCGTTTTAATGCTGAGTTCAAGGTTGTATTGACATTCAACGAACATTCAATCTGTCTCCACCATGCCATTACTGAAAGCTAAGTTGTTTGTTTGTCGTCGCTTTTCTTTGTCTTACTTATACTTCTCTCACTATTCTCATCGTCCTGTTATTTTTTGTGTTAATCTGACTTGATTTGTATTCTAAATTTCAGAAATGGATTTAACCAAACGCCCCATTGAGAGAAACTTCACGTCTGATGATGACGATAAAGGGCCAGAACATATGGTCACTGAAAAAATTAATAACTCCACGACCATTGTGTCGCCAGAAAATGTTATCGAGGCCAACTCGCAGTTAATAACCACTGAAGCTACAGGTAAGGAAGGTGGGGAGGTCGATGCTCATAAGGCGAAGGAGACTTCTCACTAGAAAAAGGAAACGGGATCGAACAAATGGATCCTCGAACAAATTAGAGCCTCCCAAGAAGAAGGAGTGTGTCAGCCATTCTCATCCTAATACTCTATCACTAAGTCATGGATTGATGGTAGATGGAACTATTTCTGCTACCTTATCCAAGTTGTCTCTCCACCAAACAATGAGTGTGGTATGTTTTTTGTTGATCATATTGTGGTTTAATTTGTTGTTCTCCTTTTTTGATATCTAACTGTAACATTTAATTTCGTGTTTTTTTGAAAATAAGATTGGTGAAAGTCTTCAGCTTGTCAGTGAACGGGTCGCCGAATTCACTAAAGGAGATGGTTCACTTCTGGAGAAATTGCAAGCCAGCGAAGTGAAGGTCACTCATTGGATCTCTCCCTCAAGGATGCTGAAAAACGAGCTTGTTCTGCCGAGGAGCGTGCTTCAGGTGCTAAAAAGGAAGTTGCTAGGATGCATTTGGAAATAGAGAAGATGTTGACTAATGGTCCTGCTTCACCTGGGTATCCTCGGGTTCTTTTTTATCGTCTTATTAAGACAAAATCTTTCTACAACTTCTTCAAAGAAATTTCTTCGTTTGCTCGCAATGCTGGGTACTGTGAGGCTTTAGCTGAATGCGAAGATTGAAGCCTACCGTGGAGGCTCAAAACCTGCCCTAACTGGCCAAGTCTAAGAGGTTGTTGGAGGCAGAGAAGGTTAAACTTAACCAGGGATTCATTAGCCACATTTCTGATAGTGGTCATTCATATGCCTTGTTCTCACACCTCGCTAGCCTTTTATATTTGTCTTCTGTGGCAGATTTTAAAAAGTGTGCAGTTGATTATTTTTGAAGATCTTCCATTTGGTTCTCGCACTTTTGAGCCTCCCGCATATGAGCATCCTGCTAACCTCGATGTTAATGTGAACACAAAGGTTAACCCGAACATTGAGGGCTCTAGTCAGTATGGGGGTAAGTAGAGTTTTTCTATCGTTGTTCAGCCTTCATCCAACTGCACTACTCATGTTAGTTAATCTTAGAGCTATGAATTCTGGGGTTTTATTTGTAATTTTTGACAATATTATGAAGTATGTCTATACTATTCATACTATTATGAGTATTAATTTGGTTGCCTTTCTAATTTTGCAACTTCTCATTACCTTTATTTATGTGGAGGGCTTTGATATTTTGGTTGATCATAATATTTTTTGAAAAGTCTTGACTATTTGGTACCTAGTGTTCATTTTTGTCATCTTTCTGGGTTTTTCTCTCCTCCTTCACCTTGTCATATTAGGTTGATTGAAGCTACCCAGTCTTTGTCCAGGGACTATCTTGAGCTTATTTTCGCTGATCGCTTCACTATTTTGGAATATCCTCCTTTATATATTTGGTGGAAAAATCCTACTTCCTCATCTTCTCCTCCTACTTCGCCATGTCCTTGTAGCCAATTCGTGCCTGAGAATTACAACATTGAGTCGCTTGACAAGGATATAGTTTGTAGCTTGGTAGATCTTGAATCTGTAGACGTATACATAGGTTCGATCCAACTTCCTCCTCGTGTTTATGAATGGGCAACCTGTTTAGGAATTCATCTGAAGTATATATTACTTGGTATTCATGATCTTGAAGCTGGATGGACGAAAACCTTAAAAGATACTCAAGATTTTTTCTGCGAGCTGAAGAAGTTTTGTGCTGAACGGAACAATCTTATTCAGCGCCAACAGCTGAGCATGGTTATAATGCTTCGCCACTAGAAGGATGCTAAGAATTTTTGCTTCGAGTAAGACTAGTGAAGCTCATCAGAAAACCTTGATCATTGATAAACAATGTTCTCGCATTGACGATCTATTGGATCTACTGAATAAAAAATCAAGGTGAGTGTGGTCATTTCTCTTCTTCTGCAGCCGGGTGGCAAAGTAAATTTGATGAACAGTTTGCTGTAAACACTCTGCTTCGCATTGAGAATGAAGTGCTTCATGCTGAGTGTAATCGTCTCGACTCGTGTGTACATCAGCTTCAACAAGCTTGTGATGAATACAAGGACAAACTTCAAGCCCTTCCATCATCATCCCGTCGGTCTACTAGTCATGGGAACTTATCGATGGTTATCGGTAGGTAGAGGATTATTTTTTTGAAGCTGTTACGTCTCACATTCGAAAATTGGAAGAGGAAGTGAGGAATTTGATGGCTACGAATAAGGATTATCAAGATATTGTTGACGTTAGGAGTGTGTAGCTTGATCATGAGGAATTTGGCCCTATAATTGATTTTAAGATGTACTATGCCAAGCATCTTGATCATATGGAATGCAGATGTTTTACACGACATCCTGCCTACTTATACAAGAAATGGCGTTATGACAAAATGTTAGAAGATGATCAAGAGGATGAACTATCTCACCGCAAGGCTAAGCAGACTCATCGCAAAGCTGAGCCACCTCGTCGCCATGGCGGTTCTTCATTCTCTAGATCATCTCGTGCATCTAGGCATTGACAGTTTGTTTTTTGGAATGTTTGGAGTAGTACTTTTTACTACCTTGTATTTTGTAATTTAGTATTTTCGCTTTCACTGAACACAGTGTTGTGCTTTTAGTATTTCCTTATGTTTGTTCGTATATACATTTGTCACTTTCGTGCTTTAGTTTGTGAGGTTGTGTGATTTTTACTGCTGATATCACTGGCGTGCTTGCTATTTTACAAGTTCTATAGCTTGCAAAATTAAGGATCTTTATAGTGCGAAATTGCAAGAGCTATTTCTTGCTTATGTCGCGTTTATGGGCATATCTGCTTTTCGCAAGATCTATAGCTTGCTTAGTGGGGTTTACGAAGTTCCAAGATCTATAGCTTGAAATTCGGAAATTTGTATTGTGCAAACCGCAAAATCTATTACTTGCTTACTTTGACATTTTGTAGGCATATTTGCCTTTGTGCAAAATCTATAGCTTGCACAAGTCAGATTGCGACATTGTAACATCCAAATCTTGCAACGTTGAAAATTTGTTTGTTTTCTCTTTGCATAACTCAATTATTTTTTATGTGCTGTGATTGGCTATTATTTAGAGAATGTAAGTAAAGAACATGAAAAGTATGTTGCCCCAAAGATGCACTTTTATATTTAATATGTACGGATGTGATAATATTGCTCTTTAAAAGAAAACAAGGATGCAAACAACACCAATGATCATCTCATGACTTCTATACATTTGGGTTTTTCATACCCTTCTCCTTAGATCTTAAACATAAAACTGTCTAAGGTTGATCACATGCCAAGTGTTTGGGACGCACCTGCTATCCAATATCTCTAGATTGTAGCTGTTGGAACATGCGATTTTGCTATCTTATACAGGCCTTCCCACTTTGGGCTTAGCTTTCTTTTTTCCTCTTCTAGGCTCGCTTCATTCTTTCGCATCACAAAGTCACCAATTTGGAATTGCATCTCCTTGACCTTATGATTTTATGCTCTAGCCATCTTCTCCTTATACTTTGCCTCTGTAATCGTTGTTTGCTGCCTCTTTTCTTCAAGTTCATCTAGGTCCAATCTCATCATTTTGGGATTATCACCCTCTTTGTATACCTGTACTCGAAGGCTCGAGTTCCCGATTTCAACCGGTATTACTGCCCTCATGACCGTAGACTAGGCTATATAGTGTTTCTCATACCGTTTGTTGAACAGTTATTCTATATGACCGCAGGTTATTGGGTATGTCCTCCACCCAACCAATGCGCTTCCCTTCCAAAAATTTTTGTATACCTTGAACTATAATCATGTTGGTGATTTCCACTTGTCCATTGGCTTGAGGGTGAGCTATAGAGGTGAACTTCTGTGTAATCCCTAACTTTGAGCACCATTCGGTGAAGACTTCGCTGTGATTTATGTGCCATTATCCATGAAAATAGTTTGTGGCACTCCGAAGCGACAAACTATGTTCTGCCAGACAAAATTTCTTGTTACTTCTATTGTTACTCTTCCCAAAGTATTCGCTTCTACCCATTTGGTAAAGTAGTCGATTGAGACTATTAAGAATCTTGCATTGCCGGCACCCTTTGGAAATGGTACTATCAAATCAATTCCCCATTTATCGAATGACAAAGCTCCATATATTCCTGTTAAGCCAGCCTACAGTTTATGCAATATTGGGGCAGTAATCTGGCAACTTCTGCACTTAAGAACGAAGTTACATGTATCGTTGAAAATAGTTGGCTAATAGTATCCTTCCCAAATTATCTTCTTCAAAATTGTTCAAAACCCTTGATGCGTTCCACATAGCCTTTCGTGTATTTCTTTCGTGATCTCTTCTGCTTGTAATGGACCTACACACTTTATCCATAGAGATAGAAAACTTTTTTTTACATGAATCATCCTTCATAAACGTAATTGTGGGATCTTAGTTCCAACTTTCTAGCTTATACCTTGTCTACTGGAAACTTCCCCCTGCAAAGTAGTCTATCAGTGGAGTCATCAAGTTTGATTCTTCCTTTTGAACCGTTGAAACGGTTGTCATCTCTATGCTTCTGACTAGAATGACTTCCACTTTTACATCTTTGTATCTGGCCGGTGAATCAAACCCAGATGTTGCTTGCTTACTCAATGAATATACCTTTGTATTTTCACTTCTTGGCACATGTTTGATATCAAAATATTTGAGTTGAGTGATAAGCTGACGGGTTCTCCTTAAATACTTTATCAGTTTTTATTACCGCACTTTGTAGTCTTCTCTGACCTGTTGTACTACTATATGTGAGTCGCTAAAGCTCTGAACACTTTTCACCTTCATCCTTATTGTAAGGTTTAAGTCGCATATTAATGCCTCATACTCCGCTTCATTGCTGGTGAGTGGAAAGTCGAAACGAAATGAATATATGTGTTCCCCTCCTTCTGAGTTGACTAATAGTAGTCTTGCACCGCATCCTTCCTTGCTAGATGCTCCATCCACGAACAGTTTCCATGCAACATCCACCCACTTGGACTTATCTTTACTGATTCTAAGGTTCTGCTGATCCTTCGCGTCTTCAGGTTTCATCAGTATTTGGTGGTATCCTTTATATGCATCTAGAAAAGGTAGGACTTCGTACCTTGCTATTGATTTGACTAGATGATTTATCTTAGGCAAAGGATAACAATCCTTTGGGCATGTCTTGTTTAGATCAGTGAAGTATACACACATTCTCCATCCTCAATATGTTTTTTCACCATTACTGGGTTCGCTAACCACTTCAGATATGTTATCTCCTTCAGTATACCAACTTGAAGCAAAGTTGTTACTTCTTCTTTGATTGCTTTCTGCCTAGCACTAGCGAAAATTCATTGTTTCTGCTTGACTTGTTTAATTGAATCACTAATGTTCAGGGAATGGGTAGTGAGTTATGGTTTAACTCCTCCTATGTTCTATGCACTCCATGTGAATGTGTCCTTATGACTTTGTAGATTCTTATTACCTTTTGTTTCTCCATATCGGGAAGATGCTTCCCAATTTTGACGCACTTAGAAGTGTCTTCATTATCCCAGATCTACTGCTGACTCGCATTGTCTGAATAAGCTGCTATATGAGACAGCGCCAACAATATTAGTTTTCTCCGAACTTTTCCCTGCTATTTGTTTCGCTGTTTGTTGGTTTTCTCTTATTAATATGATTCTGGTTGGAGTTGGGAACTCCATCACTAAGTGGTATGGAAACCATATTGCCTTCGATGTGTTCATCCCGGGACTTCTAATGATGACATTGAATGGACTTGGCGCATCCAAGACCACAAAATCGCACATGATGGTGCAATTTCTATCGCACTCACCAATGGTAACGGGTAATTGTATGTTGCCTAATCGTGTCTCTGCTCGTCCCGTAAATCCTACAA
The DNA here is from genome assembly GCA_032355605.1 of Rubia tinctorum. NCBI lineage: Eukaryota > Viridiplantae > Streptophyta > Magnoliopsida > Gentianales > Rubiaceae > Rubia > Rubia tinctorum. The sequence continues at coordinate 10,111 of JAULKM010099996.1, forward strand.
GTGAGGATGTAGACTTTTTTAGATATGTTCGCTTAAATCCTAGCTTATCGAAGCACTCTACAAATAATATTTTGACTGCACTTCCATCATCCACAAACACTTTATGAATTGTTGCATTTCCAATTTTAGTGATGATGACCACTAGGACATTATGTGGCGAAGCTTTTGGGACTGTGGGAGGTCGTCAATGTACCTCTCAAAGATGTAATTTTTAATCCCTTATTGCTTACTAACTACAACTAAGTAGCAAGTGGCAAGTCGGGATCATCCACAGAGACAAAATATATTCTCAAGTGTTTGCTCATAAAATGGTAAATACTACGCTAAATATATAGATATTCATATAAATAAAAAAAAGCACAAAAAGAGGGGGTTTTGGGTTTTGTTTTTCTAAGTTAACAATTTAAAGACAAATTAACCTAACAAATCATGCAATAACTAAAACGAGATTAATTATGAATTACGGAGTCTTGGGGGAAATTGACTTACACTTCCAAACCTTCTATCTATCATTGAACATACAACCTATTTAACACCTTTACTACT
>JAULKM010099997.1:0-26534 GCA_032355605.1 Rubia tinctorum
TGGTGGTTGGGGCTGGAAAGGTGGGGGGGGGGTGGTGGCTCTAGGGTTCGCCACCATAGGGCTTAAAGTGGGGGTGGTGGGGGGGTACTGGAAGAGGAGATGGTGGTGGCGGGAGGGAGGGAGCTTGAAGTGGGGTGGTGGCTCAGTCACTCAGTCACGTCTCGATAGGGCTGGCTGGAAGATGGTGAACGACACGTTGGTCTCCACCATGATCAGTGTCGTGGAGAGGTGGCAGACGGAAGCGGGGGCAGCGCTGAGTTGGCAGAGCAGTTTTCCAGCGGAAACGAAGAAACAATGGTAGCAGGCCCTTATGTTTTAGTTTTTAGGCCAATTTGATCGAAGAAATTGAGGGCAAATTTGGTCACACTTTTAGGTTTTAGGTCAAAGGGCATTTTAGTCATTTAAAGTTTGGTCAACACCGGTCAATGTCAAAAATAGCGTGTTAGGGTTATATTGGCACTTACATTAACTAGTTTATTTTTACACTAAAAATTATGTGATGATTATATTCAAGTAGGTAGGTTATATTGGTATATATCCCTTAAAAACATAATTAATTAAAAATATAATTTTAATACTTTAAAATTGTTATGATTGAATTTGTATTGTAGTTGTTGAATTTAAATTTTAGACACTTGAGTTTGATGGTGTAGAAATTAAATTACATGTTTTCTTTATAGAATTTTAAATTAGTTTATATGTTTTTAGTAAATTTTTAATAAAATTTCATATTAGTTCAGCTTATTGGGTTTAGAAACGAATTCAAAGTAAAATCGGATTTCGAATTCTGTTAGAATAATTTAGTTTTTAGGTTATTTGGATCGGTTTTGATTTTGAGTTTTTTTAGGGGTAAAACCGAATAACCCTGACAGAATAAACCAAAAACTTATTAAACCGACCTGACGCCCACCCTTGTGAATATATATATAAACAACAATATTATGTTATGTGATATTATTGAATTTGTCGTAATAAGTAGCTTCTATATATAACTTTTTTTATTTATCAATATTGTACGTAGGTCAATATATTAACGATCAAACATGTTTTTTGAAATGCGTGATAATGATTGTGGTACAATTTGAAGTGAGATGGAGGTATAATTACTTCTTAACATTCGTTTTATTCATCTCTATTATTTAATTGAATGAATTAAATTTAAACGAAATATCAAAAAACTTAATAATGTGGCTGGCTTCTTTAATAGTTTTAAGGATCAGCTCACGACAAGTCCCATACTCTTCAAATACCTGTCAATATCTCCCGATATGATCTCGGGTAAGAAGTTCTGATACTTAAGTTAGTACAGTATCATCGTATATTCTTCTACAATGTAGTTTTTACTTATCTTCTATATGCATTTTTTTACAGTTCTTCTGTGGTATGATCATGGTCTAACCATCGTGTCCTTATTTTTGGTTCTTATCCCCCTTTGTTCGTAACACATTTGGAAAATGGGCGTCATGGCCTCTTTGGTTGGTAGTGTTTTTTGCTATATTTGCAACATACCAGTTAGTGGTGTTGTTGTGCTTGAGGATTTGTTCAACAAATTGACTCACCTATATCTGGCATTGAAGTGCTAACCACGCTTTAACTGAATTTGTTGTTTCATAGTGATTTTTAGCTAGATTGAACTGATCGGGTCATGTATACCACTTAACTTGTTGTTTCATTGGTTGGATCGTTCTGAGCAGTTCATACGTCCCATAAGCCGTCCCGGCCACGGAATCATACAATGGAATGTGAAAAGACACTGAGACCAATGAGCATTATATAGTGTTTGAGGCGATGAGTGGAGGATAAAACAACATTGGTGTTTATTGGTCGCGCAGTGTGGGTGAAACGAAGTTGAATGACTTGTTGGGTATAATATGAATGTTGAACATTCCCGTGGGATTGTTTTTATAGCCGTTGGGAGACTGATTATCATGACGTTTGGTAATTTAAGAGTGATTTTATATCGATAGGATAAGTGGCATTTAATATCTGCATAATGTCGGGGGTTGGTTAATAATAGGTTGAAAGTAGTGGAATTAATGCAATATGAATTAGAGTTACTATTTTTAATCATTACTAAGAATGTTTCTCTATATCAAAGTGAGACGGTTCTAATTATCGAATGACATGCGCTAATTTTATTGTATCGAGAAGGTACTCGGACTTCTAAAAGTTATTTTATGCTTCGTATTGGAGACTATACTATAAAAGTGATCGGCACCCACGGGGTTGTTCTTTTTACCAAATTACCGCAGGCACTTCAAAAAGATAGAAATTTATAAGTTTCTCCCGTTCTCAGTACTAACCACTCTAGATTATCTAGTGGCAAGTCTGGGGTCGTCCACAGAGATACTAGAATTTGAAGGTTAACTACACATAACCCATAATCAGGCGTCACTCCAATTGTGTGTCGGGAATAGCTAGTGCTTTAAACATAAGATTAGGGTTTTTTCCTAACAGCTAATGATCATGAAAATAGGAGATATCAAGCTATAATTAACTAGCCTTGGGGATATTTTCATAACATGACCGATTGATGACTTTGATCCTAGATTTTATCAAATGTAAGATATATAGACCTATCTCATGCCTATGTCACATAGTGTGGAGATAGCTTGTAATTCCCAATGTTTGTCACACAAAGGTTCGGCTCCACTTTTAGAAGCCAACACATCGCTTCCGTAATTAGAGAAATTGTGTCTATCAAACTATGGATCCGCTCCTATTTTCTCGGAAATCTCACTACCAATGCTAACAATCCCCCATTTAAAGGAACAAAGGCATGCACATGTCACAACAGTTAGATATGAGAGTGAGGATAATACGTCCTGGGCACTACACTATGAACATTAATTCCTAGGCCTAGAGAGGTAAATGAATTGGCATCTCGTGATGACTATAGGGTTGAAACAACCCTAGTCGCAACACAACAACCCTAGTCTCTAAAAACTATTACGCTCATTCAATCGGGGTAAGCCGAGGGTTTCCCCTCGTTAAGGTTCAATTAGCATTGCTAACATGCACTTTACTACACGACTTGCTAATTAGGTTAGAGCCTAATGATCGAGATGGTACTCTCGGAGTATCATGTATGCACTCACCTCCTCGGTACTCTCGAACCTACAATAACCCTAATCTAATAGTTCCAAGGTAGAAATTCAAGCCTAGCACGATGGTATACATCACATGAATCTACAGGTGCATCATAGAACATACATGACATACATCTTACAAGAATGTAAAGCATAAATCAAGCACATCTATTCATAGAACATAAAGATAGGGATATTTAAGAATCTCTCAAAGTCAACATCAAGTCATGAATATAAATAAATTCTCAAAAAATAAAATATTCTAGAGACATTAAATCCAAAGCAATCATTGGATTCAATGCCATAGGAAAAAACTAGGAAAAAAAATGAAGAGAGGACATAGCTTCCTTCTCTCTCTACCTACTCTTAGATCTAGGAATTAAAATGAAGTTCTACTTCTTCAATCCTAGTGGACTAGTGGTTGATTATATAATAGGTGGAATTGGGCCTTAGAAAAACCGAGAAAGAGTAGAAACCTTAGCACCCACGAAAGCACGGACCGTGCAATACTTCACAACTTGCGCCGCTCTACCTGTGCAAAAACACGCGAGCCGCGGACTGTAGGTCATATATAGGCAAATTGAGCGCGCAACCCGCACAAAAGCGTATAGGACACGAAATGGAGAGCATTTCCCGATCTTCTGAGAGCGCGGCCCATGCAAAAGCATACGGGCCACAAACTAGATTCTTCATCTTCTTCTAAGCGCGTGGCGGCAGACTGAATACTGGATCTTCAACCTCTAAATGCGTGGGCCGTGCAAAAACACGCGGCTCGCGCCTGGACTTAGTCTCCTTAACAAATGGTTTACCATGGGCCGTGCAATTGTACACAGGCTGTGCCGGTCTTCATTTCTTCCGGACTTGGCTCATTTTCTTCATCACATCCATCTACTACCACGTGATTAGCCTATGGCCTTCAGTCTACTATCATCCTTGCGAAAGCCTTCTGCTAGCTACTCTATTATTAGGAATGACCTTCTAAACAGTTCGAAGTACCTAAGAGCAATTTACAAATAAAAGCTAATAAAACGGATCTAGACGTGCATATGAAAACGGGACATAGAATCCATTAGATCTAAAGTAAGCTACGAAGTGAGAGATTTAGATATGAAAACCACAAATGGTCATCTAAATCCCTTGTAATGTAAACTCACTTAAATCTATCAATCTACCATACAAATAAAACAAAAGATATGTTAAATACCTTCGGAAATACATGCATTTTATGCTCGTCAAATCTTCCAACACTTGAAAATTTACTTGTTCTCGAGTAAACAAGAACAAGCAAAGATCTAAGCATACACTAGCATGCAAATATTTCCCCAAAACATCCAACATTTTATTCTTAGACTACCCTAGCCCCCAAGGCATAAAAATCTCTCACGCTCTCATATCCCAACAACTAAAGTAATTTAAACAATAAACATGTCATTCAAACGTGAAGTTCAATCATGTGAATGTGTGAAGGTAGTTTACTCTACCAAAGAAGCTACAAAAAGACAAGCCAAGAGAAGCATATAATAAGTTGCAATTTCTCTCATTTTGCCTAGGAGCCCTTTCGGGTTTTCATCCTAGCTTCCCACATTTGTTTTATTATTTCAAAGCTCACATCTCACCCTTTTCCACACCATTTGGCCTCTCACTTTTTCATAGGTTTTTCAACCTATGCTGGCCTTTCTTATTGTTGCCTAATTTGCCCTTTCAAGTTTTCCACTTAGCTGGGTATTTTTTTTCATTTTTTTGTGCAGCACAAAATTTCCCAAAGTAGGCTTCATAATACATGGATAATAATGAAAAACAACAAACACAAATAATTTTGCTACAATTCCTAAGTGCTTAACTACTCCCTTCCCCACACCTAAACTTTGCATTGTCCCCGATGCATCATACAAAGTGTGAAAATCAAAAGTGGACTAGGGAGAATACTTAGGAACAAAAATGGCCACCCAAAATATGCCTAGTCGTATGAAGAACTCCTATGAAGAATGAGTGATGTCCCAAAGCAATTCTCTTTTTTCTTTCATAGAAGCATTGGAGGGAATTTCGATGTTTGCAGCAATAGAATTTGAACATGTTGACTCCTTGGAGCACCCTTCGATCAAAATATTCCCTATCAAAATAACACAAGACCAAGCGTAATTGAGTTCCACAAAAATTATCTAAAAGAAAAATGAGATAATTGTTTTTTAAGAACACTACCAATGGGTATATTTAATGTCGTCCCCACGACTTATTTACCTTAGAGAAGTTCATTCATAGATTGGATCTTCAAGGAGGATATTTTCCTCCTTGAATAATCCCAAATTTCCTAACTCAAAGTAAGGTATCAATCGTTGGCCATTTACTCGCAATTTGGTGCCAACATTTTTATTTTACACCTCTATCGCACCGGATATACCTTGGTAACCACACATGGACCCTCCCTCCTTGATCGTAATATTCATGGAAAGAGATGAAGTTGATATTGGTGGACAAGGATCTTTTGTCCCACCTCAAAGTTCTTTTTTATTCTCTTGTTGTGCCACGCTTTCGTCCTCTTTTTGTAAATATTTATGATCTCATAGGAGTTGCGTCTAATATCTTCAAGTTCTTGGATTTTCAAATTCATATTTTCTCCGGCTTTATTCAAGTCCATTTAGGCATTTTACGACCCAATATGTCTTGTGCTTGAGTTCGACCGGGAGGTGGCATTCTTTACCAAAAAGGATTCGGTAGGGTGACATGCCTATAGGGGTTTTGTGTGCGGTTCGGTAGGCCTAAAAATGCATAATCTAATAAGGAACTCCAATCCTTCCTCGATGGGTTCACTGCCTTTTCAAGGATGGCCTTGATTTCCCGATTGGTTATCTCAGCTTTCCCATTTTTTGGGGGTGATAAGCGGCGGATGTCTTGTGGGTACTCAATATTTATTTAACAAGGACTCCATGAGTCGGTTGCAAAAATGAGTTCCTTTATCGCTAATCACGGTTCGAGGAATGTCGGACCGAGAAAATAAGTTTGATTTGAGGAATTGCATCACTTTTTCCGAATAATTGGTATTTATTGCCTTGGTTTATACCCATTTGGACACGTAGTCTACCACTACTAGAATATATTAGTACCCTTAAGAATTAGGTAAGGCCCCCCATTAAATCCATTACCCACAGATCGAAAACCTTAACCTGCATAAAGAATGTTTGGGGCATCTCATTCTTGAATGAGACGTTAACCATTATTTCAAAACTATCACACGATTGGAAAAATTCTTGGCATGTCTCCACATGTCGAGCCAATAAATACCACAATCGACTACCTTCTTAATTGTTCTTTTACACCTGAAATGGCCACCATCGGAAGAATGGAAAAATCTAAGAATGGATTCCACTTCATCTTCGGGAATGCATCTCTTACCCTCTTGGCAATGCCTCCGTAAGTAAGGTTTATCTCACACATATACCTTTGCCTCATCCACTAACTTATCCCTTTGTGCCTTATCATAAGAAGGGGAAAAACTTACCCATGACTAGGTAGTTCACTAAATTGGCATACCAAGGTTGGCTAATTGTTACCCCAAACAATTTCTCACTAGGAAACTCTTCCTGAATGGGTTCCAACTTGTGCTTTACCTCGGTGGGGTCTAATCCTTCGGGAGGCGCATCAACCTACTAAAATGATCAGAAACCACATTTTCACTACCATTTTTGTCTCTCACCTCAAGGTTAAACTCACTCAAAAGAAAGATCCACCTAATAAGCCTATGTTTTGCTTCCTTTTTTATCATTAAATGGTGAAGTTCAGCATGATCCATGTACACAATAACCTTGGTGTCGAGAAAATAGGTTCTAAACTTCACAAGGGTGAATAGTAAGACTAGCATTTTTTTTGGTTGTGGAATAGTTACATTATGCATCATTTAGAGTTATCGAGACATAGTATATGACATGTGGTACCCTCCCTACTTTTTGGCCTAGTACCACACCTATGGCATAGTCACCAGTATCACACATTATCTCAAAGGGAATGGACCAATTTAGTGGTTGTATGATAGGGGCAGCCACAAGTATTCCCTTCAAAATGTGAAAGGCTTTCTTACCCTCATCATCAACAACGAACTACCCATCCTTTTGCAACAATTTGCATAAAGGAGATGAGATTTTATAGAAATCCTTAATGAAACACCAGTAGAACCCGATGTATCCTAAGAATGACCTAATATCCCTAAAACTAGTGGGGCAGGGTAAGGATTTAATAGTGTCCACTTTAGCCTTATACACTTCTAAACCTTAGGATGACATGATAAAGCAAAGAACAATGCCCTTATCCACCACGAAGTCAAACTTTTTTTAGCTCAATGCAAGATTCGTATCGATACATCTCTCTAGCACTAATACCAGATGATGTAAGAAACTATCGAAAGATTCTCCATGGATAGTGAAATCATCCATGAAGACTTCTACAGAAGTCTCAATGAACTCCGAAAAGATGCTAACCATGTATCTGTGAAAAGTACCTAGGGCATTGCAAAGACCAAATGGTACTGCGCCCATAGGCAAAATTTCCAAAAGGGCATGTGAAAATGGAATTTTCTTGGTCCTCAGGGTCGAAGGCTATTTGGAAATATCCTGAATAGCCGTCAGGGAAGCAATGATAAGCGTGACCAACCAACCTTTCTAGCTTCTAATAATTGAAAAGGGTAGGGGAAAATGATGCTTGCAAGTTACCGCATTTAAACGGTAATAATCAATACATACTCGCCACCCGTTTTGGATACAGGTGGCTACCAAGTCCCCATCCTTATTTTCTACCACCGTTACCCAACTCTTTTTCGGCACAACTTGGGTAAGACTCACCCAAGTACTATCAAAGATATGGTATATCACCCCGGCCTTAAGTAGCTTAAGGACTTTGCCTCATCATTGGTGGGTTTAACCTCTGTTGAGTTTACCATACAAGTTTCACACCTTCCTCTAATAGTGTACGGTGTATACATGTTCAGGGACCTATACCTTTGATATAGGCTAAGGTCCAACCTCTAGCTCCCTTAAACTTCCTAAGCACCTCAATCGATTCACTCTTTTGGTCACTAGTGAGCCTACTAGATATGATCACCGGTAATGTCTCTCCCTCACCTAAAAGTATATTAGATTTTCAGGTAAAGGCTTGAGTTCAACTACCGGTGGTTCCTCTATGGAAGGTTTGGTTTTTGGCATCACTAGTTCATCTAGATTTTTCAAGAGGGGTTCTAGGTGTGTCTCGATGTGGGGCTCAACCTTCCCCATACTTTCTACCAAACTTGCAGTTAGAGGATTAAGACATGTGTCATTAATTGGATCATTCTCTAAATCTACAACCATGCTACATTAAAAATTTCTTGCACAATTTCATCAATATCATCAATCAAAAGCCAAGGAGACTCATGAAAAAGACACTTGATACTTTCATACATGTTAAACTCGGAAATATCTTTATCCCATTCTGCACCTAACTTTCTAGTATTGGGAGGTCATCTCCGTACCTCTTAAAGATATAATTTATAAGCCTTTAATGCTTAATAAATACAATTAAGTAGATAGTGGCAAATCGGGGTCGTCCACAGAGAAGAGAGATTTTCCTAAGCGTTTACACATATAAGAGTGGATATAAGCCTAGATGTATATATACATAGATATATAAAAGCAAGTAAGGGGGGGGGGGGGAGTTGTTGGTTTGTTTTTCCTAAGTTTTGAATTTAAAGACAAGACAACTAGAAAAGTCAAGTAACTATGCTAATCATGCAACAAACTAAGAAAAGGGGTAAAAACTACAAATGACAAAGCCTTGGGGGCAATGGATATCCACTTCCGAACCTCTTATCTATCATTGAATCTATAACCTATTCAATACTTTTACTACTTATTGTGATTATAAATCTTTTACCCTTGTTTGATAATAGTTTACAAGAGTGAATTCGACATCTCTTGCTAAACCTCATTAATGACCCCTTTAGTTGTTCAACGCCTAAAAGTATCCCATTAATGACATTAAGTACAAAGAATCAACAAACCTGGTAACACTTATAAACAATACACCTTGTCTAAGCATTGAACCAATTCATGCATTTATACAAAATTTGTCAAGAACCTTCAACGTTCATAAACTTCTCTCATTTGCTACACAAAACAAACATGACAAATAATTAGACATTATCACATGCATCTAGCATTCATCAAATCATCAACCATATTAGAAGCTCTAATTCATGCTCTTGGATTCCATATCAAAAGAAAAGAGAATTAGCCACTTTCTCCTAACCCTAACAAGCAATCATACAAGTAATTCATGTACTCAAACTTCTAACACCATTAATGCGTTCAAAACTAAATTAAAAGCACAATAAATACACAATATCAAAGCATTAAACAGATAGAAATAATTCTCTAGACATGGATAAGGATGCTTCAATCCATTGCTCCCAAGAAGATTACTAACCTAGATAATGAAAGCACATAAATAAACTACAAAAACTAAGAAAATAAGAATAAGAAAACTAGGGTTTTAAGTGCTGTAGAATCGGGGGAAGAAGAGTATCCAAGAAGGATAAAATTAGACAGTATTTATACTACAAAAATTCCAAAAAGTATATATGGGCAGAGGACCGTCGCGACTCGCGGCGGGCAGAGTACTCTGACCTCAAATATTGTCTTCTTCTTTTGGTCTAAGTTTAGTTGTCTCCTCTTCTATTCTTTGAGTCTTCAAGGTCTTCAAAATGTAGTCTTCATGGCCTTCAAAGATAGTCTTCAAAGTCTTCCAACATTTATTTTGTCACACAAAATCCCCTAGAAAAGTAATAAAAGCATAAAGTCGCTCTTAACTCATCTAAGAGAATTTCAAGGCAAAATGCCACATTTAGAGCACAAACGTGTACAAAAGTGAATCCAAAAAGTCTCTAAAATAACCGTATAAAATGGACACATTGGGTATGCACATCAATTTTAGCTCTATAAGTTTTCAAGCAAGGCCTACCTAAAGTATAAGTGTGGCTTCCTTTTCATTTTCCATATCCAAGACATAAAAATCCACCAAAAATTTTAGTTCATTTACCTTAACCAATAAATCCTCCACAATACCTCTCAGTCATACGGTAGAGCAATTGGATAGTTGAACTATGATGTGCACTATATAGCATGCATTAACTGATGCATTTAACACATTTATGATCATATTTTGTTTTGTTGATTGCTAGTTTTAGTAAGGTTTAGACGACAAAGGGTTTAGACGACCATTATTGAGCTTCTTGTCTAAATCCAGAGTTTTGTAGACTTAATTGAAGTTAATGGACACCTTGAATTCACGGGCTCCTAGATCTTCCTCTTTGATCTCATTAGTAGGTTGCTCATGAGTACTTTTTCATTATCTTTTGTAGAAAGCCATCTGCGAGGGTGGTAGTAGATATTTGAAGGCCATTCACAAGGATGGTAGTATATTGAAGGCCATAAACTCTAAAGTGCGGTAGTAGATGGAATTGAGGTCAAGAAAGGTGGATTCAAAGTTCATGAAGGCCAAGACCGAAACAGAGAAATTGTTATCCGAGAGTTGAAAACATTTCTGGGAAATATCTGAGAAGAATTAGCCCTTGAGATTGATACCAATGGATTTCTCTTCTCGAACGCTATAGAATTAACTACAAGAACTCTCAAATTGGTCCAACATTTCATCCGTAGCGGAGCAAACAAGCCAGCTGACCAAACTAACCACGGTCGGCAGGGACCGCACAAGAGCAATACAAAGGCTAAACCTAGCATGGAAAGTTCCACGGCACATGACCCATGCCAATTTTGGCTGGCCATGTGCCCATGTATTTTTTTGACTCCAAATGGAGCTAAGTATGGGCGCAGACCGTTTCGATTCACACGGTCCGCACCGTTTCAAGTAACTTATGCCAAGATCAGGCCACTAGGTGTGAAGAATGACGTGGACCATACCATAATACTAAGAAAAATGAAGTTCCTGTCGATTACCTGTGCCAAATGACACTGCGTGCGAATCTAAAGATAAAAAATGAAACTCCAGTCGACGGTCCGTACTGGTTGACATGGCCTGCACCAGCATGAGGGGCATAGCCCATGCCAGACCGAGCAGGTCGCGTCAGTACGAGGCCACATGCCATGCTAAGACCGACGTCTCACACCAGTACGAGGGTTACTCGATTGGCACGGACCGTGCCAGATACCACTCCCCGTGCTGATTGCGGCTGCTAGGGTTTTTGGCTTTTTTGGGCCCAATTCCATACTTCTATATATAGGGGTTTTTAGCCTTCTAGGAAAACTAAGTAGGCATAATGTAGATTTTATTTCTCTCTCTAGGTATAAGGAAAAGGAGAATTTTCTCTCTCTAGAGTTCTTCTTCTCTTTTCCTTCTCTTTTCTTTTCTTTCCTTATTTTCCTAGATCTATGGCACTTAACTCAATTTTTTCCATGGATATATTTTTAGGGAGTAGTTAATTTACTTGGGGAACATATTTTTATTCATGTATTAATGTATATTTTTTTTGAGATTTCTAGATCTAATTATTTCTATGTGTTTTGCGATTATTATGTTGTTGCACTATTGCTACCCCTCGGGGAAGGAAACCTAAATGCGCTTGGGGAAACGATAGTATGGAACCATGTGGGTGTGTGTATGTAGGTTGCCATTGTTAATGTTACAATCAACCATGCTCTAGTTAGTTGGCTATTCGGTCCGAAGGGTTACATGTAGAGATAGCTAAAGTAGAAAACTAGGATTATCTTTGTGATCCTGGAGCCATCGATGAGATTCCTACTTCCTTTGCCTTTGTAGGCCTAGGGGTAGTGCATCTGTAATGTTCCGCCCGGGATTTAATTGCAAGGGGGGAAATCATACCTCCACAATGAGCCACTGTCGTTGTTGCACTCTCCTAGTTGCGAAGGCGAGACTGGTGGAAGATTTAATACACGCACCCCTATGTGACAGATAGGGGGAAGTTTTGACCATTGTCCACACTAAGTGACCAAACACTAGAATATGGTATAGTTCTTGCATGTGATCAAATTGATGATCGAAATGACATTAATCATGTTACGCAAATATTACCCGAGTACTATTTTTATATATTTTATTATTGTGATTGAATGTTAGTAGTTGTTAGTTAAAATCCCCCCAAATGACTATTTTTCCAACATTGATTATTCCAAACACGTGGTCGGATTGATAACCCAATCACAATTGTTCATAGATAATTATTAGATTCCTAACATGTCTGTGGACGACCCCAACACTTACCACTATCTACCATTATTGGTAGAATAGTAGTAGGAATGGGAGCAACATATAAATTCTATCTTTGATCCTTAATACGTTAGTTTCCTCTCATATATTTAACGACACTCGGGAGGGGGCGGGGTCAAATTTTGGCACCACTGCCATGGATGTTAGTTTAACGGTCTAGTAATTAGCTTGCATAGCGCATTAGTTGAGCAGTTAGTGTTGGTATTTTGTTTGCTTGTTATTTTCCTGAATAGGTATTGCTTGTGTCCTTGGTTTGAACCAAGAATCCTTGCACTACGATTATGAATTTTGTGTCTTTTCTTTGTCTTGTTTTTAATGTGGAGAAGAGAGGCTCAACGAGTGAGATTTTGTAGGATATGTTATTGAGACCACCCTACGGAGTCTTGCTCTTGGTTGAGCGAATATGAGAGAGTGGTAGGAATTGTTGGTTCCCAAGGCCGATGGGATCAAGATTAGTACCCATACCATGATTATCCTAATTCAAGGTTTAGGGGTAACTCGAATTTGCTGTATGGAAATGCACCAGGAAACCAACACTTTGGTTTAGATAGTTGGCCTTCACCAACCTATACAATGCCCCAATCCCAATCCCTAGGATTATCTTAAATTAGATTTTAGAGAAATTTCGCAAGCTATAGCTAATGTGAATAAGAGTAGTGAGTTACTTCTATCACAATTGCCTAGCAACAATAGAGATTTGGGAACTCAACTCTTCTCAAACATTGAGAAAGTTGAGGGGCAAATGAGTGATTGGATTGAAAGGGTGAGCTAACTAGAAACCCAATATTTTGAAAATGGACCATCCCTAGTTGAAATTGAGATTTTGGTAGATGAATCCAAAGGGGATGGGGAGTGGTTTGTTGAGAGCAAAGAAATCGAGAAATAGGTGATTATACTTAATTCATCATATTACATATTTTCACCCCAATCTCTACCTATAGAACCAACTCCCACATTTTTGGAGCCATTAGAGAAAACCATAGAGAATCCAATTGAATATGCTAAGCTTCCAAACCACCTATTTCCTCTAAGGTTGACTCCTCCTATACTAAATCTTCCTCTTGGAAGGTTTTTACCCTCACCTCTCCATTTTTGGTTACCTATGGTGGTTGGGTACAAACCCGCACCATATGAATAACATTAGGGTCATACTAATGACCTCAAAAAATGGAGCTTCTCAGGAGGCAACTAGAGTTTAAAAAAATTAGTTTAGCTAGTTTTTCTTTGAAAATAAAAATTAAAAATATTCACTTCTATATTCCCATTCTTACCCCAAACATTTAGATACCACTACACTCCACCACCTAAAACACCACAAAATACACAGCCTATGACCGTACAATAGTTGTTTCTTTATATGGATGTTGATTGATACTTTTTAGTGTGGATTTATAGTTGTTTGATTTGAGTTTCATGTTGGGGTAGATTTGAGGATATTAAGCTAGGAACAATGCATTGGGAAGTTGTGATTGCCTATCATTTTGTTTACCTCCCCTTCTAATCATATCATATTTCTTATTTGAGAATGTGTGTTGTAAGTGTGGGGGAAGAAAGATTTCCCATTGCATTGTGGTGTAGATACTTGTTTGAGGAATGTGTGTGTTTTTGGTGTGTTTCTCTATTTATAGTTTTTTTGTTTTGGAACACTATCACACTTGGGGTGCATGATTGTTTTGTTGGAAGCATATGGTTTTTTGAGGAAAGAAAGCAATGGGTTTAGGAGGAGTCCCAACTCATAGACCATGTATACGTACATGGTTCATGAAACTCAAAATGGTGGACAAGGAGAAGAACCAAACCCCCAAATTCATGGGGAGTCTAGATGTACACAATCCGTGAAGCTCACTTACCTTCCTGCATCCCAATCACCATTTCTTCCCTACCACCACCAAAAAACCAACAAAAACCACTTACCCTTAAAACCATTGAAACACACATATCAAAACCTAAGAGGTAAGTCTCCATTGTGATTCAATTATTTATTCGATTTGTGATGCATGAGAGTGGTTGCGATTGAACTTGCTTGATTAGAGGTTAGGGGTAGTTTATTGGGGTGATGGTAGTATGTTCATTAAATTCCATTATTATGCCACCAAGGGTATATTTCATTTTTCATTGTGAGTGGTCTCCTATTTCCTTCCCTTGACATATGTTCTATGAATGTGTATATGCATTGAGGACAATGTAAACTTTAAGTGTGGGGGATGGGATTAGATAAAATTTATGATTATTGATTGTTTTTATGTATCTAATAGCTCTTTTGAGAGCAGTTTGAATTTTTTTGAAAATTTGAAAAAAAAATAAAAAATATATATATATACTGCTAAGTTGGAAACCCGAAAGGGCAACTTAGGCAAAAATGGGAAGAAATCCTGGATAGGTTGAAAGACCTAGGTAAAAATGAGAGGCTAGGCTCAGATAAGTTGAAAAACTTAGACAAAAATGAGAGGCCTTGTGGGAAAAGGTGAGATGGTGAGCTCAACATCTATGAAAACTAGGATAAAAACCCAAAAGGGTTCCTAAGCAAAATGAGAGAAATTGAGAGAAAATGGAAACTAAGTTGAGGATCTTGTGCATTATCCTTTGTTGTAACTACGAGAATCTTGAGTTATCATTAGTTACAACCAAGTGAGGGTCTCTTGGATTATCCTTGGTGGATTTTTTGGCAACAACTCTTGGATTGCTTTTGGCATACTATTCTGTGGAGTAAGCTAGTTCAACACTTATCATTTATATGCTTACCTTTTTCTTCTTAATATTTGGGGTGGTTAGGTTCTTCGGGGAATGTGAGAGTTGTGAGATTCTAACTTCTTCGGGGGAACTAGGGTAGCGTGGGACTAAGCTGAATGCATTAGCTAACTTATCCTTGCATGCTACATTTCGCTTAGATCCTTTTTTGTATTTGTTTACTCGAGGACGAGTAAGGTTTAAGTGTGGGGAGATTGATGTGCACCATATAGCATTCGTTATCCGATGCATTTAACACATTTATTATCATATTTTGTTTGGTTGATTGCTAGTTTTAGTTAGCTTTACACGACGAAGGGTTTAGACAACCATTATTGGTTTTCTTATCTAAATCCCGAGTTTTGTACACTTAATTGAGGCTAATGGAAACTTTGTATTCATAGTTACCTAGTTCTTCCTCTTTGATATCATTAGTAGGTTGTTGATGAGTACATTTTCATTATCTTTTGTTGAAGGCTATCCGCGAGGGTGGTAGTAGATATTTAAAGGCTATTCGCAAGGATGGTAGAAGATATCGAAGGCCATTCACTAGGATGGTAGTAGATTGAAGGCCATTGAATCTAAAGAATGGTAGTAGATGGAATTGAGGTCTAGAAAGGTGGATTCAATGTTTAAGAAGTCCAAGACAAAAATGGAGGAATTTTTGTGAGAAAGATGCGAGAATATTCAGCCATTGAGGTTGACACCATTGGATTCGTCTTCTGAAGCACTATAAAATAGATTATAAGAAATCTCAAAATAAGACCAATGGTTCATCCATAGTAGAGCAAACAAATCAGCCGGCTGAACCAACCACGGCCATCACAGACCGCACAATAGCAACATGAAGGCTAAACCTAGCACAGACCGTTCCATGCCACACAGCCCATGCCAGGGGTATTTGGCATAGCCCATTCCACCAAACACCAGTGGTGCCAAACCTAGCATGAACCGTGCCAATTCCTGCCGGCCGTGTGCCCTATGTATTCTTTTCACTCCGAATGCGGCTAAGTATGGGCATAGACTGTTCCGTTTCACACAGTCCACGTCGTTTCAAGTCACTTATTTCAAGACCAGCCCACAGGGTGTGAAGAATGATGTGACCTCTACCATGAAACTAAGAAAAATGAGGTTTTAGTCGATGGCTTGGGCAAAACGATATGGGGTGCAAATCAAAATATAAAAATAGAGCTCCATCTGACGGCCCGTGCTGGTTGACATGGCCCCCGCTAGCACGAGGGACAAGGGTCGTGCCAGGCTGGGCAGGCCGGGCAGGCCATCCAAGCACAAGGCCATGGTCAATGCTAGGACCTACGTCCTGTGCTAGAATGATGGTTACTCGGCTGGCACGGACCGTGCCAGATGCCACCCCCCGTGCCGATTGAGGCAGCTAGGATTTTGGGACTAATTTTGGGTCCAATTTCCTACTTTTTTATAGGGGCTTTTAGTCTTCTAGGAAAACTAAGTAGGCATAATGTAAATTTTATTTCTCTCTCTAGAAAGAAGGAAGAGGAGAATTCTCTCTCTCTCTCTCTCTCTCTAGAGTTCTTCTTCTCTTTTCCTTCTCGTTTATTCTCTTCTTTTTCTTCTTTTCTTTCCCTTATTTTCCTAAATCTATGGCATTTAATACAATTTTTTCTATGGATATATTTTTAGGGAGTAGTTAATTTACTTGGGGAACATATTTGTATTCATGCATTAATGTTTATTTTGTGACATTTCTATATCTACCTAGTTCTATGTGTTTTGTGATTATTATGTTGGTTTGTTCTTAATATTCTTGTGAATTTCAAGATTGTCACTACTTTGAAATATATAATTTTAAATTTTTTTTCTCATGTTTAGGTATATGATTTATAGCATCAAGGATAGAAACACTAACTTCACAACTTCCGAGGATCTCCGAGGGCTCCTTGTTGTGCTCACTTCTTTGCCTATTCTTCGGTTCCTCTGGAAAAATGTTTGAAGAAGCTCCTTCTTTTGCTCTCCACTTTTTCCTGTTGGCTTCTAAGTGTTGTACTTAAAAGGTTAGGGAGTTTACCTTTGTTTCCAAGACCCAAATATCCAAAAACACCTTGATGTCTAGGTCCCGGATCTGTTCTTGCATTAGGGGGTTGGAACTCTCATATGGCTTAAGCAAGATAGCAAGGGCTTGTTTGATATAGTCAGTTGTACTACAGTTGTGATCATCCCAATGACTCTGATCCTCATATCAATATCCGCACCAATGTTCCTCCATAATTATGTCTCGCCCATGGTTCCTTCTTCCAATGGCCCTAACCTCATATTGTGTATGGAAATTGTCATCTGGGTGATCCCTAGAGCAACCCTTGCAATACATGGCCTGTTGAGATGTCTCTCTAATTAGCTCTCTCATCATTTTTACCAAGGTATGCACTTGTTTCTCCAATCTTGGGGGGTAGGATTCTACCCAATGGTCTTCCCTATCCTTGAAATAGTACCACAACAACTTTTACCATATGCTAGTTCTTCAAAGAGGGTCATGGCTTGCCTAGGGCTCTTGATCGAGATGAAGCAATTACTGGAGGTGATGACCAACATCCTGTCCCTCTCGGTTAGTCGGTCAAAGAAAAATTATACCAATTCTCCCTCTGTGTATGGAAGATATAGAAGCTTCCCAAAAGGTGTTTGAACCACTCCCAATATCCATAGAAGCTCTCATTTGGATGTTAGGAGATATTTCACAACCATTTCTTCCACCCATTGGAATTTGAAGTGGGAAAATACTTCTCTAAGAACTGGCACTTCATATCCATCCAAGAAGCTATACACATCAACGGGAGGTAGTATAATCAGTCCTTTGCTGCGCCTCCGAGTGAGAAGGGAAAGGACGGTAAGTTGTAGTCTTCCTCTAATACTCCTGGTGGTTTCATGTTTGTGCAGACCAAATGAAACTATGATGAATGCTTGTTGGGGTCCACGCCGGCAATCCATGGAATGTCGAAGACACTAAAGCATCCCACTTTTGAGCTCACATGTAACATTCTTCAAAAGAGGTGGGAAGACAATGCAAGAGGGGCTGATTCTCCAAATTAGGAATCATCAACTCCCTCAACGTTCTTCTATCTTCCGCTATAGTTTCTCTATCTACCTCTAAACCAACTGTTGATTCTTGCGGAACTTCCTCTCTAGTTCTCCCTCTTATCCTTTCTCACCCCGCGTGTTTTCTACTAGGTAGAGTAGAGTTTCTTGGTTAGTGATACAGGTGTGTACCATAAACTAGAAGAAAAACACTACCAATCCACAAAGAACACTAGCAAAATAAATTAGAAGTAACAAGAAAAACTATTAATAAGCTCTATACAATAACCAACAAAAACTATGAAAAAAATAGAACAAACTACTACTACCAACTAATCATACAGGCTAACAATCAAATTAAAGCTAGTATCCCCAGCAGCGGCGCCAAAATTTGATTGGCACCCACAGGGTCATTCTTTTTACCAAATTACCAGCAGGCGCTTCACAAAGATAGAAATTTGTAGGCTGCTCCTGTGCTCACTACTAATCACTATAGAGTATATAGTGGCAAGTCCGGGATCTTCCACATAAATACTAGAATTTGAAAGTTAACTATACACAACCCACAATCGAGCGTCACTCCGATTCTTTGTCGGGAATAACTAGTGCTAGATTGATGGATTTTGCTTAACAACTAATGATCATGCAAACAAGAGAGATTTATAATTAACTATCCTTGGGGATATTTTTTTAATATGATCAACTGATGACTTTGATCCTAGATTCTATCACAAGTAAGACATAGACTTATTTAATACCTATGTCACATAGTGTGAAGATAGTTACGAATTACCAATGTCTGTCACACAAAGGTTTGGCTCCACTTTTAGAAGCTACCACATAACCAATGTAATTAAGGAAGTTGGGTCGATTAAACTATGGATCCACTCCTATTTCCCCATCAATATCACTCCCAATGCTAACAAGCCCCCACTTAAAGGAACAAAGCCTTGCGTATGTCGAAACCGTTAGATATGAGGGGGAGGATAATACGTTCCAGGCACTTCACTATTGACACTGATACCTAGGCCTAGATAGGTAAAGGAAGTGGCATCTCATGATAACTTTAGGGTTGAAACGACCCTAATCGCTACACAATAACACTAGTTGCTAAAAATTACTGTGCTCATTCTATCGGGGTAAGCCGAGGGTTTCCCCTGGTTAAGGATCAATTAGTGTCCCTAACGTGCACTTTACTACATGACTAGCTAATTAGGTTAGAGTTTAATAATAGGGAAGGTACTCTAGGGGTAGCATGCATGCACTCTCCTCCCCGGTACTTTCTCACCTACAATAACCCTAATCTCACACTCCCAGGATAACAATTCACGCCTAACACGATGGTATAATGTACATGAATTTGTGGGTGTATCATAAAACATACATGAAATTCATCTTATAAGAATGTAAAGCATAAATCAAGCACAACTATTCATAAAACATAAAGCTAGGGAAATCTAAGAATCTCTCAAAGTCAACATCAAGTCATGAATACTAATATACCCCAAGAAATAAACTACTCCAGAGAAACTAAATCCAAAGAAATCATTGGATTCAATGCCATATACAAAAACTAGGAAAAATAAATGAAGAGAGGAGAGAACCTTCTTCTCTCTCTACCAACTCTTAGATCTAGGAAGTAAAATGAAGTTGTACTTCTTTAACCATAGTAGACTAGTAGATGCTTATATAGTAGGTTGAATTGGGCCTTAGAGAAGTCTAAAAAAGTAGAAACCTTAGCAACCATGTCAGCATGGGTAGTGCAATAGTGCTCAGCCAGCGTCGCACGACAAGCGTAAAAGCATGTGGGCCATGGACTAGAGGTCATCTGCGAGAGAAATGAGCATGTGGTCTGCGCAAAAGTGTGTTGGCCAGAGACTGGAGAGCATGTCAGGGAATGTTTAGTGCAAGTCCCATAAAAAAGCTCGCAGGCTGCGAGCTGGGGCCTTATTCTTCTTCTGACCACGCGTCCACACAAAAGGTTGTGAGTCATGGACTGGAGTTGTGAATCTTTAACGATGAATGCACGGGCCATGCTAAAGAACGCCGCCCGCACCTGGAATTAGTCTCCTCAAAATTTGTTTGGCCTGGGCCGTGAAAATGTACATGGGCCTTTCCAGCCTTCATTTCTTCCGGACTTGACGCCTTTGTTTTGGCTCATACATCTACTACCACATTATTAGCTAGTGGCCTTTAGTCTACTACCATCCTTGCAAATGATCTTCTACAATATACTACCTTTCTTGCAAATAACTTTCTGAACATTTCATAGTGTCTACGAGCAATCTACAAATAAAAGCTCACAAAATGGATCTAGACGCTCCTAAGGACATATAATCCATTAGATCTAAAGTAAGTTACAAAATGAAGGATTTAGATATGAAAACCACAAACGGTCGTCTAAACCCCTTGTAGTGTAAACTCATCTAAATCTATAAATCTACTATACAAAAGATAACAAAAGAGATATAAATGCTTTAGGAAATACATGCATTTGATGTCTCATTAAAAAGCTTGTTGAGAGTCTGAATAATTTCATCCTATTGTAATTATTCTGTTTGGTTTGTGGGTTTACTTTGCACCTCAGAGGCAAAATGTAAACAAATTCCTAGTTTCCTTCGACCTCGAAGGTAATTTGTCTCTAGGTTTGAGTCCGAAATTGCTCACTCTTCTAACAATTATGATAACATTGTTGTTTATACCAAATCATCCTCTTCGGATCCAAGGTCCTGATCGAGAATAAAAAAAAGGATAAATCAAAGTGGATGGTAAATCATTATCCTAAAAATCCACTGGTCCTGCTAGGAGAGAACTTCCTCTGACTTCTACGGCTATTAGTGTTGACATAAGGATTCATCCAACCGAGTACAACACCCTGGGGAGCTCTAATGTAGTTTGTTAAATTTTAGAACCGCAAATTCTCTCTCTCTAAAATTGTGCTCTGACCTCTCTCCAACTTTTGTAACGGTTCCCGAATCACTCAACGGTCATAAACTGACCTCGGCCATGGCGGCGCCACCGCCGGCCGCTGCCGGAGGCATCCCAGCAAAATCTGTTCTGCAAGCCCTAGCTCCCACAAACCAACTACTGCTCACTTCGCTTCCATCAAACCCAGAAATCCGCCCAATTTCTCATCGCATTAATGGCAAAATAGCTTGCATATATTCCAAAGAGGCGGTGGAAACATTCGCATCGCACTATCAGAACGCCCTAATCGGGAAACTCACAAGGGTGAAACCCAATATGATGGAGATTCATGGCTTCTTCCAGGCAGCGGGATTCATCGGAAGGTTTCAGATTGGCTCGCTTGATCCCAAACACATCCTTATTAGGTTTGAAACCAAGGAAGACTACCAGAAATTCTGGTCAAAATCCGGGTGCGTCATCAAAGGTGCCGGAATGAAGATCCTCAAATGGACGCCCCAGTTTTCTACCCAAAAGGAATCCTCCATTATCCCAATCTGGGCAACGATCCATAATCCCCCTCTCCAGTTTTATAATTTGACTGCTATTGAAGATATAGGGAACCAGATAGGGGTTTTCCTGAAAATGGATGCGGCGACCAGCTCACTGTCGAGGCCGTCGGCGATCAAAGTTTTTGTAGAAGTTGATCTATTGGAAGACAGAGCTCAATCAATCATCTTAGGCGACCCAATAGAATCTGTCGAGTGCGATATAGAATATGATAAGATACCTTCTTATTGTACCCACTGCAGAAGAATTGGTCACAATGATGCGGTTTGTGGCTTTCTCCATCCAGAACTGAGGAAACCGAGGCTGAGACCCGAGGGCAATGTCCAACAACAGAGAAACAAAGTGGTGGCTAACAACGCGTCTGAAGTAACTCAGCCATAGCAATGGAAAATGGTTCAACCACATTCATCTGGTCTATCTGTTCATGAAAAGATGGAACAGGACTTGGCAGCCAAGGACCAACAAAGGATGATCAACACTTTGGCCAAAGAGCAATCCCAGGAAATTATAGAGATTCAGGAGCAATCTGCTGTGGTCAGAAGGAGTCCACCCCCACAAATGTCACAGAATGCAAGAGACAATGAAGAACACATATCCACCCCTTTTTCTTTCAGAGGCCTTGACAAGCCTACCATTTCCCCTCTCTATTCATTTGATGATTTAGCTATTACTAACATTAAAGACTGGAAGACTAAGCAAAGACTGAGTCAACAATTGGCTATTATTCCTTACACTGCCGCGGTTCATACCTCTAACACATTTCAAATTCTGCAGGAACAGGAGGAAACCAGCAACCAACATCACGGAGATGACAGCAACCAGGATCACAGGGAGGAAAGCATCCAGGATCTGGAAGGAGCACTTCAGGAATTACCGATTTCTGACTCCACTGATCCAGGTAACACCACAACCGTACAAGATGATGCTCAATCTGAACCTAAAAAGAAAAAAATATGTTCACAGGAGGTATCACTATTGAAAAATGGTTAAGATCTTCCCAAAAATTAAAAAATGTTAGTCAATGATAGTACATAGGAATATATGTAATGTGTTAGTGTGGAATATTAGAGGCTATGGAACTTCCATAAACAGACTAAAAACCCTTATTAGGATCCATAAAATAGATATTCTATGTATTATTGAACCATGGCACCCAAATGAGGATATCACCAATCTGCAATTCATGTTACATTTTGATCATGCTTTGCCTGCTGAACATGCTAAAATATGGTTATTTTGGAATGCAAATTATGACCTACATGTACTATCTCAATCGGATCAATATATCCTTACCCACATTCAAGATAAAACCAGCCATGAATGCTGGAACAGTGTATTTGTGTATGCTAAGGTTACTAGAGCACTTAGAAGAAATCTGTGGTCTGATCTACTAGACATCCCTAACTCACCAACTATATATCTAGGGGACTTTAATACTATTGCATCTGTCTCTGAACATAAAGGAAACAGATCACCACCTTTAGGTAGTATGAAAGATTTCAGAGGCATCATAGACTCCCTAGGCTTGCTTGACATCCAAACAGTAGGTAATCACTTCACATGGACAAATAACAGAACAAAAACTGATCTTCTATTGCAGAAATTAGACAGGGGTTTGATTAACTTAGAATGGCAGGAATTGTACTCCCACAGTTCTATCCAAGTTCTGAATAGAACTACCTCGGATCACAATCCCTTACTTCTCAAGGTTCAGACCTCTGACATACAGACACCTAGACCATTTAGGTTTCAGCAAATGTGGCTTAAGAGGGAAGATTTTTTAACTGTCGTCAGTGAGAGCTGGAATCGGGGGTGCCTAGAATTTGGAATGAGGAAAATAGTATCCAAACTAAAAAGGTTAAAGGGGGTGCTTAGGCAGTGGAATAAACATAATTTTGGAGATGTTCATCAAAATTTAAAGACAGCGGAGGATAGAGTTTCAGAATTTGAGCTAAGATACCAGCAAACAGGGGACCAACTAGATTTGTTGGAATTAAATAAACAAAGGGCATTACTGATAAGATCACAGAGTGAATTAGACATTTTTTGGAAGCAGAAAGCTAAACTGAAATGGATTAAGGAAGGGGATGCCAACACTAGGTATTTTCATAATACTGTTAAGGAAAGGAAAAGTAGATCACTGATCAACAAAATTAAAAATAGTGAGGGTGCCTGGATTACTGAACCAGCTCAGATTCAGGATGAAGGGGTTAACTTTTATAAAATGCTTTTAAATGAACATTCTCCACAGTCTGGTCATTTCCTCCGGTACTTCCTAGATTTAGTCCCACACCTTATCACTGACATAGATAACGAAGCTCTTCTCAAACCCATTTCTGAGGACGAACTACACTTTGCAGTCTTCGACCTAAATAGGGATGGTGCACCTGGGGCAGATGGTTTCTCAGGTCACTTTTTCACACACTGTTGGGATATTGTCAAAGAGGATCTACTAATATCTGCAAATGAATTTATACAGGGCAAAATCCTACCTAGGGCACTCTCTAGCACCTGGCTTACTCTAATTCCTAAGACACCAACCCCCTCCACTTTCTCTGATTTCAGACCTATCAGCCTTTCTAACTTTGTAAATAAAGTTTACTCCAAAATAATAGCTGAAAGGTTCAAACCTTTGATGCCAACCCTCACATCTGAAGAACAATCAGCATTCCTAAAAGGGAGAGACATAGCAGATAACACTCTTCAAATGCAGGAAATGGCAAGACTACTCAATAAAAACCCTAGGCACAATAATATCATAATCAAGTTGGATATGCAGAAAGCCTTTGACAGGGTATCATGGTCTTTCTTAAATTCAGTTCTTCTGAAATTTGGATTCCATGGTTCTATTGTCAAGGTTATAATGCAAAATATATCCTCAGCTTGGTTCTCAGTCCTTATTAATGGGGTAGCAACTGGCTTCTTCAAGTCAACTAGGGGTATAAAACAGGGTGATCCACTATCACCTTTTTTATATAATCTCATTACTGAACCTTTTGCTAGGGCTTTCAAAAATGTCATAACAAATCAAATCATCCAGGGATTTATTTGTCCACGGGGAGTAGGTCTTATTTCCCACTTAATGTATGCTGATGATACAGCTCTGTTTCTCACACACACAAATAGAAATTTGAAAACATTAATCTTGTTTCTAGAAGCTTATGAAGATAGTTCTGGCCAAAAGATTAATTTTTCAAAATCTGAGTTCTTTGTTCATACTAAGACCAGCTCTACCAAATTAAGATCTATAAAGAGAATCACAGGGATGAAGCTAGGGACAATGCCCTTCACATACTTGGGAGTCCCTATTTTTTCTGGAAGGAACAGGAGTAGGTACTATCAACCCTTAATTGAGAGAATGGAAAGAACGGTTAACAATTGGAAATCAAAATGGCTGACAAATGCTGGTAGGATGATCTTGCTTAACCATGTTCTGATTTCTATACCCGTACATATCTTTGCTGTGCTTGAACCACCTATTATTGTGATTAAAAAAATTGAAACAATACTCACTAGGTTCTTCTGGGGGGAATCTAAGTATGGACAGAGAAAAAGCTGGAGGAAATGGTCCAAAATGACAATTCCTAGGGAGGAAAACGGGCTGGGTTTTAGGGATATTAGAGCTATGATTGATGCTTTTTCATGTAAATTATGGTGGAAGCTTCAAAAAAATGAGACCATATGGACCAGGTTCATATGGTCTCTCCCAAAGACACACCAAACATCTCATACATGGAGAAGAATTTGCTCTGTTACGGAGTTTGCAAACTCCGTATCTAAGGTGATTGTAGGCACTGGAAATTCACCCTTTTGGGATTCCAACTGGATAGGAACAGGCCCTCTTTTTTATGAATGGCCTTCAATGATGGAACTACCTTTTCCACACATATCTATCTCTGAATTTTGTGAGCAGAAGGATCAGCTCTTACCAATTCTGGAGCCACATTTGGCGACCAATTTCATTGTTTCTGTACAGGATCTGCAGACAAACTGCTTCCATGAGGATGTACTTGTTTGGACACCATCTTCCAATGGAAAATTCACAATAAAGTCTGCATATTTGAATCTAAGGAACAGGGGGCAGGAAATACAATCACTAAATCAGGTTTGGTCTCCATATATCCCACCTCAAATCTCTATTTTTATTTGGAGACTGTACAATAACCTGTTACCTTTTGATGACAATCTACACAAATTTGGTATCTCCCTTGCTTCGAAATGTGCTCTCTGTGACAATCTAGACTCATTACAACATTTTTTTAATGAATGTGACCAAAACGTGGCTCTTATGCGGTATATGTATGGTCTGATAGGTTGTCCAATGCCTCATTTCTTCTCTGTCAAACATAGGATTGCATATTTCTTCTCACACAAGGGTAGCACTAAGAACCACACAATAGTTAACCGTACTATGCTAGCGCTAACTCTGTGGGCAATTTGGGGAAGGAGAAACACAATGATATATGACAATCATTGCGCTGATAATATGATACTCTCGACCAATGTTTGTAAACAAACAACAATTATTTTTACAGCAGTCCCCTTATCTGGAAATGCATCTAAACTGAAGGAATTGATAATTAAGGGTTTAGTACCATTCATCAAGATCAAAAGGCCTAAAACAGCTAAAGTAGTAAAATGGCACCCTCCTGACATAGGCTACAAAATCAATGTAGATGCATCTTTCTTAAATCAATACAGGGCTGGTCTTGGTCTGGTGGTTAGGGACAATAGGGGCAGGGTTTATCACATGAAATTGAAATCAGTAATTGCTTCCTCCCCCTTACATGCCGAACTCCTTGCCATACAATTTGGTTTACAACTAGGGAAACAGCTGGGTATACATTTTGTGTTGGAAACGGATAGTTTATTGGCTGTTAAAGGCATTCGAAACCCAAGTACAGCTCCATGGTCAGTTTTTACTATTTGTTCAGAGCT
>JAULKM010099998.1:0-10655 GCA_032355605.1 Rubia tinctorum
AGTGATAGAGATGCCAAGATGACTACCACCATAAATGAAAATATTCCACGACTTGATCAAACATTCAAGGGTTATGTTCAGGATCCTCTGAGTTACATGGTTGGACCAATGACAAGGTCAAGAACGAAGCTTAGAGATGCGGCATTTAATGCTTGGATAGATTAACTTTATGGTGAAGAACTCAAGAAGAAATTGGCTAGATATTGGGTTAATTATCAAAGCTTGTCGATTAACTTTTCGACCCAGTCCATTAGGGTTTTGAAAATATGGTGTTTTATTCTGATTAGAATTAGATTTGGTAGTATTAGATAAGGTAATATTCTTCAAGGTTACTTGGAGAAGACTTCGAGTGGAATACCTTTTATTTTTAGAAGTTTTAGTTAGATATGGTTTTAGCTTCTTAAAACTGCCACAAGTCGATTCAGTTTCCGTTTGTGATGGCCGAAATCTAACCTATAAATAGAGGGTGTTGACCGAGTTTATACACACCCTTTTAGCAATAATATATTCAGAATTTTTGAGTTATACTCATTTCTTTCGAGTGTCTTCATTGTTGCTTAATACTGCGGGTTACAGAATATTGCTTAGTTAGCATTTTCTATAGATTTTTATTAGTATGTAGAACATTTCTGTGCATTGTGTGACAATTTTGGCCTTGGATGGAGGGCTATTTTAAGCTAGGAATATGAATGAAAATAGTATGTTTACCATTAGAGCTGAATGGAGTTACAAATTCATAATCCAAATCGGCTCTTCAAAGTTGTGCGAGTCGATATCATTTCTGAGCTCGGAAGGGTTATTTAGGGTGAAAAATAGAGCACACAAATTTACAGCGTAGGACTGAATTGGGGGGACAACTGGGAAGTCCCCACCCCATAGGGTCGAATTATTGGTCCGATTTAGACTCCAAACTCGGAACCCATAACGGTTCCGAGTTTGGAACCGTTCTTCCAGGGCCAACGGAGTTGCCTGTTTTCCAAGTTCGGAAAACATGTACGGTGGTTCCCCGACCTTTCAAAGGTGGTTATGAACCGCCTTTAATGGAGGTTCATAGCTTGGAATGTACCCTTGAGCCAATGGAGACTTCCTTAGTTCCGAGTTCAGAACCTATTAAATGCGGTTCTACCGATTTCTTAAAAGTGATTTATATAACCGCCTTTATTGGATGTTTTTAAGGAGGTTTTTTGAACCACCTTTAATTGCTGATGATCCAAGGCATAACTATAGAATGCACTTTTAAAATGTCTTCTCTGGTCCGATATAACCACCTTTAATGGCCCTTCCCCCACTAATGGATGATGGTAATGCTGTTGCCGTTGTTTACAGCATTCCACGCCGCTTCTATACGTTGTGGAATGTTTTTTAACAACCATACGTAAAATATAATTATGTTATTGTATTGATAATAGAAGGCCCCTATATATAGGGAAAATAAAAACTAAAGGCCAATAGGAAAAGGTAAAATCTAACTAACTAATTCCTATATGGAAAAAGAAAAGAAAAAATTTTTGACTAGTCAACTATGGAAAAAGGATTCTAACCTAAGAATACTTACCAAAACCTAATAGGAAAATAATATTGATTACAAAATATCCTCAATACTCCTCCTCAAGGTGGAGCGTGTAAGTCCAAAATGCCCAAATTGCGAAGTAGTAACTGAAACTGATGACATCCAAGTGCTTTAGTAAATATATCTGTTTGTTAATTGGAGGTACCGATATGGTGAGTGATAACCTCACCATATTGAACAAGATCTCAAACAATATGACAATAAATTTCAATATGCTTCGTTCGCTCGTGGAAGACAGGATTAGCAGCAATATGAATGGCAACCTAACTATCATAAAATAAGCGCATAGGAGAAGAATGATCAACACCAAATGAACGAAGAAGAGACTTAAGCCATATTAACTGACAACAAACTACATCCATAGCACGGTATTTTGCTTCTGCTGAGGAGCAAGAGACCGTAGGTTATTTCTTAGTCTTTCAAGAAACTGGAGATTCACCAAGCATCACAAAATATCCAGATAGAGATCGTCGAGTAATATGATATGCTGCCTAGTTCAAATCACAATAAGCAGTTAAGTGTAAACAACTCTTAGCAGAAAGAAATAATCCCTGATATGAATGATATTTTAAGTATTGAAGAACATGCAAAGCTGCATGTCAATGCGCCAAGTATGGTTCTTACAAATTGTGCAAGTGTATGAACTGAATAACTTAACTCTGGTCGAGTGATGGTGAGATAAATCAGTCTCCCAATCAACCGATGATAGCGAGCAGGATCCTCAAACCAGGGACCAATTGCATGTGCAAAATCATACCGTTGTTCCATTGGAAAGTTAATTGCTTGGCTGTTAACAAACCAGTACCAGATAAAATGTCAAGAATGTATTTTATTTGAGAAAGAAACATTCCATTTGGATTCCGAGCGATCTCAATTCCAAGAAAGTATTTAAGAGGACGAAGATCCTTTATATGGAAGCAAGAACTCAAGTATATCTTGAACTCACTCATAAGAGAAGGTGATGTGCCAGCAATAATCAAATCATCAATGTAAACCAAGACATGTAACTCCTGGGAATCGCGAGTAAAAGAGAATAATGAATAATTTGCTTTGCTCTATTTGAAACCAAATAACTTAAGGGCCTCTGTCAATTTTGCAAACCAATTCCTAAGAGCCTAGCAAAGACCATATAAAGATTTCTGAAGCTTGTAAATAGGACCAGAGGCAGATAAATGATAACCCGAAGGAGGACACATGAATACCTCCTCCTCAAGATCACCATATCGAAAAGCATTATGAACATCCATTTGATGAATGTCCCACCCTTTAATCGCCGTAACAGAAAGAAATATGCGAACATAACTTAACTTTGCAACAGGAGCAAAGGTTTTGGTAAAGTCATTACCTTCAATCTGATAATTACCCAAAACAACAAGTTAAGATTTATAACGCTCGATGAAACCATCAAAATTATATTTAGTGTGAATAACCCACTTACAATCAGTAAAAGACTTGCCAGGTGAGAGAGGAGACATAACTCAAGTATGATTGTGCTCAGGCGCATCAATTTCTTTCGCCATTGCTACTTTCTAGTGCGCGAAGCGAGAAACTTATGCATAATAAGAAGGATATGTGCTAGAAATCACTACACCTAAAAATCTCAAATGAAAAATTAAAAACTTATCATAGGAAATGTAATCAGCAATTGGATAAGTAATGCCCGAGGACAGTGACGAAAGTGTATACGGTGAAGCAGCGGTAGGGGGTTAATTAGAGACGAATGAGCAAACATAGTCTTGAAGAGGGGCAGGTGGACGACAAAAATTCTAGCTCTGTTGAGTGAGACTGGGCGCTGGCTCCGACTCGGGTTCGAAAACCATCTCGTCGGAGCTAGCTAGATTTGGAGGCAAGGCCTCCAGGGAGGCTGAACTTGAGTTCTCGACAAGCGTTGCAATGGGGACGTCCGGTGAAGGAAGCACAACCGGATTGGGAGCGGACGATGGCAGCAGCTCTAGTGGTGGAGTCAAAGTGGCAGGAATTGGTTGCAGGCGATCGGGATGTGGAAGTAAGTCATCGGTAAACATGACTGAGGCAAGCGGTGCAAAGGCGACGGTCTAGTCAGCGGTGGGTGACTTGGAAAGTTGTAGAGCAACAACTTTGGGGTTTTCAGGTGGCAAAAAATAGCATTGTCGGATGTTGTAGAAGGAATGTGTGATGTAGGTTCGGGATTTGAATCCGAAACTGTAGAGTATGAAAACTGATCATCATAAAAAATGACATCATGATTATCAAACAATGTTTTAGAGTCAAGATCAAAAACACACCATGCCTTCTTTCCTGTGGAGTAACCCAGAATAACACAACGGCGACGGCGACTCCTAGATGCAAATTTATCACGACGACGAGGCACTTAAGAAGCAAAGCATAAGCATCCAAATTTTTTGAGAAGAGCAAAGTTTGGTTCTCATCCATGTAGTAATTGGTAAGTAGTATTTCCATCCCACAAAGGTGTAGGTGTGCGATTAATCAGATAGGCAGCAGTCAAGACGCATTCTCCCCAAAAATCAATATGAAGGTTAGCTTGAAAGCGAAGAGCACGGGCAACATTATGAAGATGCCGATGCTTTCATTCAATACGACCATTCTGCTGAGGCGCATCAGCAGATAAAGTCTCAATTAAAATTCCTAATTCAGCAAAGTAAGACCGTAGTGGTAAAAATTTCGTGCCATTGTCCACCCGGACCCTGCATATATGGTACCAAAATTGACGGAGAACAAGAGCACAAAAATCCTTAATTCTGGAAGCAACCTTAGATATTGTAATGAGTAAATGAACCCAAACAGCCCAAGACTAGTCATCAACTATGGTTAAAAAATAAAATGCTCCACTAGTACAGTAGTTTTAGTCAAAAGAACTACTCGATGACAATGAACTAACTCAAAAGAACGAGTAGTTTTAGTCAAACTTAATGGAAAACTAATCCTAGATTGTTTTACTCGATGACAGATTGAGCAGGGAGTAATGGTATTAAAATCCAAATGACTATCTTCAATAAAAGAAACAGAAGACAACACCGAAGTGGAAGGATGACCGAATCACTGATGCCAAAGACTAGCAGAAACAGAAGACCTGGAGACGGCAGAGACTATCAGTGCACGTGTCGAAAAGGAAAAAATTTCAAACGTGCGCAACCAATAAATCCCACCCAACTGTTCACCCACACCAACTACTGTCCTCGAGCTAACGCCTTGTAATATGCATATATTTTTGGTAAACACAACTAGACAATAAATGGTATCAAGTAACTTAGCACAAGATAATAAGTTGCAACGCAATTCAAGGATAAGCAAAACATGCGGTAAGGTAATATGGACAAGACGTAGAGTACCTTGGTAGACAGCAGTAGATATGGTTCCATCAGGGAGAAAAACATCAACGGATTCAACGAGTATAATATCATGAAGAAACTCCTTGTCACCAGCCATATGATAAGAAGCGCCTGAATCAATGATCCAAGGTATAGATGACTTACATGAATTATTGTCAGTGGTATTTAATTTAGAAATCAGATTTAAAACTAAATTCCACTGGGCATTAGATAAATTGAATCCCACAACCGAACGATCAAAGGCGATCGACAAAGAACTAAGGGAAGCAGCAGCAGTGGCTAGGGCGGTGGTGCCGTTTTGAATCCGGTCAGCGACGATGGTGGTCCAATTTTTGAGCGGCAGTTATTTTGGGCGGAGAGCTTCGGCCCATTCACAATAATTATCACCTTTCAAAAAAACTGGAGAAATCAGCAGGCTCGAGTAATCTAAAATATGAAAAAAATTGAGATGTAGGTAATGGCGCAAGAGCATTGAAGGAAGCACTGAGCTTTCTAGCAGCGTCGGTTTCAGCCAAGAGTCGATTGGCGGTGGCGTGGAAGTTTACATTGGCGAGATCGGCGGTGGCTTGAGTGGCGGCGGCATCCTCAACAGCCTTCACGACGGCAGCAGCGGTCTGGAGATGGGCGGAGGCGGAAGCTTCATGCACGGAGTTGGTAATAGTGGGTAAATAACTGTCAGGCATTGATCGGTGGAAGCAGAAGCTTAAGATTATATTATAATTTAGGATTTAGTGGTTTTCTGGATTTTAGCTCTGATACCATGTAAAATATAATTGCGTGATTGTATTGATAATAAAAGGCCCCTATATATAGGGAAAATACAAGACCAAAGGCCAACATGAAAAGGTAAATTTTAACTAATTCCTATATGGAAAAGGAAAAGAAAAAAAGAAAAGATGTTGACTAGTCAACTATGGAAAATGATTCTGACCTAAGAATATTTATCTGACCTAATAGGAAAATAATATTAATTACAAAATATCCTCAATACCGTATTACGTTTCAATTTCGGAACGTGCTTAGTGGACCGGATTCTTGAAGTGCTTTTCCAATATCAAAAGTTGATCCAGTGTTGCCTATGTTGGCAGGGTATGTGTTGATTCTTCTGATGTCGAAAATGAAAGTCATGTTCTTACATGACTTTCTTTGTTGTACTTCTGAAGTTGGAAATTTTCATGGGTGGTTGTGTCGAGGGTAGAAGTTGTATGATACAAAATCAGATTGTATATCGAAAGAATTCAGAATCCAATATCTATCTTAGATCCGAGTTTAACTTTAGGAGAAAGCCTTATGAGAGAAAGTCTCACCATTACTTATGGTAAGGTGCAATTTATAAAAATAGGTAGAAATTCGCGGGTCTAAATACCGGGTTATAAGGTGTAGGCACCCCCCTTTTTCTTGCACGATTGAGGCTATTGCGTCGGCGACAATTTCTACCATTTGTTCAATTCTACTTCCAATTGAGTACAGTCAACTGATTCCGAAAATTCTCTCACTGATTTTATAGTGTTTGAAGAATCCGCGGGTTGAATATTTCCAAAATCCAGTGAAAATCTAGCATTCAATCTCTGAAAAGTTGGCTTTTTAATCTTGTGAATTTGAAACAGGGGAGATTGCAAATGGTTTACTGCTGTGTATTGAACGCTGGTGCAGCATCTCGAAGGTGAAACTTCGATGGCAATATGAATTATTTAATCGTATGGGTTTGAAAACTCTGGGTCAGAATATAAATGGGCAAACTGAGTTGGGTACTCAAGTACAACATATATAGCGAGCAAATAAATGAGAGCAAATAAATGAAACAATTGAGGTAATTCATCATACGGAGTATTTATAAATGTTATGGTTTATTTGATTTTAAATCGGCTTAAAATCACAAACTTATAAATTAAAAGTAGGGTCTAATAATTCAAACATATGATGTGAAGGCATGACGGATTCAAAAAAAATCTTGTTACTTTTGTAATTAAAATCATGAGCTGATACTTTAAAATATGATATAATAACTTTAAAAAGCTGAAAATACAATTTGTTTAAATAGAGAAATACTTCAAACACACGATCTTACTATTTAAAATCATGGACTGATACATTAAAAGGTAATATAATTTAATAACTTAAACATATAAAAGAAAGTAAATGAAAGTTTGAACTGATTAGTATCCTTATTCTACCTATAAGTCCTATAGGAAAAAAAAGTTTAAACTTTTTTCAAAACACATGACCTAATATATCTTTAAGAGTTATAAATTTACAGAAAAATGAAAGTTTGAACTTAGTCATTTAAACGGTTAACAAACTATCTAAACAGATGAACTAATTAGTGTACAAATGCTAGCTAGAAGTCTCGTAGAAAATAGAAGTTTAAAATAATTTTTTAAAACATTAATAAATATTAGAAACACACGAATTAATATATCCTTAATAGTTATAAATTCACAGAAAAATGAAGTTTTGAACTAAGTCTTTAAAATGGTTAACAAACTATCTAGACACGTGAACTAATTGATATACCAATACTAGCTTTAAGTCTTGTGGAGAATAAAAGTTTAAGCTAAGTTTTAAAAATTATTAACAGGCATTCTAAACACATGAACTAATGTATCTTTAACAGTTATAAAGTTGTAGAAAAATGAAAGTTTGAACTAAGTCATTAAAATGGTTAACAAACTACATAGACATGTGAACTAATTAGTATACCAGTGCTAGATATAAGTCTTGTAGAAAGTAAAAGTTTAAACTAAGTTTTAAAAATTATTAACGAACATTCTAAACTCACGTACAAATGTATCTTGAATAGTTATAAATTTGCAGAAAAATAAAAGTTTGAACTAAGTTCTTAAAACGGTTAACAAACTATATATAGACACGTGAACTAATTAGTATACCGATGCTAGTTATAAGTATTGTATAAAATAAAAAGCTTAAATTAAGTTTTAAAAATTATTAACAAACATTTTAAACTCACGAACTAATATATTTTTTACAGTTATAAATTTACAAAAAAATAAAATTTGAACTAAATCTTTAAAACATTTAACAAACTTTATAAACACATGAAATAATTAGTATATAAATGCTAGATATAAGTTATGTAGAAAATAATATTTAAAATTAAGTATTTAAAATTATTAACAAACATTCTAAACATATGAACTTTTTTTTGAAAATTCTAAATCTATGAACTAATATATGTTTATTGTAAGGTTGACAGACGAAGGAAAGTTTAAATATAAAATAATTAAATATACTTGAAGAGGAAGACATTTAGAAGTGCACTTAATAAAGTTTCAAATTACAAATATGGAATATCAATCAAACTTTCATTTGGAGGCCCCAAAGGGTATTATTCGGAATCAAGGGAGAAAACATCCCCTTCTCTCTACTTAAAATCTGAAACCGAAACCCTAGTTCAGACCGTTGGGGGCCGCCGTTACCGGAAATTCTCCGCTGGTGCCCCCCTCCCAATCCCACCCCCAACACCCTTCCCCTTTTTCCCAACAATCTCCAGACTTAAACCGGCTCCATATCTGGCGAACGATGGTCGACTGTTTTCTCCTTGCCCGGTTGTGCTCTAGACGCCAAAGGTAAAGCGGCGGTGCTCCTTTCCCGGTTGTACACCAAGTGGCGGCGGCAAGCGACTATGGTGGTGCTCCTTACGTCGGCGGCGGCGCTGCTACTATGGTGGTGCTCCATACCGCCACGGTGCTCCAAGTGACTGAGGAGTCTCAGGCGGCGTCGACGAGTTTGGTGTTTCGAGCGGCGTTCAAGTGGTGTCGGCGCTGCTCATTTCCACCGGCGAGCCTTTCTAGACCCGAGTTCATCATTCTCCCTATTTCTCTCAACATACTGCGATCAACCCAGTCCTTAGGGTTTCCGAGTCTACTTGAATCTGAGCCAGCCAAATCAGATCCAGTGACGGTCAACTCGGTCTCGACTCAGGACTGAGTCAACTCACCTCAGTGACAAGTCAACAGCGGGTCAACTCAGTCAGAACGACTCAACTCGAGTCAAACAGAGCCGAGTATATTTTTGGAGATAGAAGGGTATGAGGAGTACTTCTCCATTTTTATTTTATTTTTCTACTTTTAATTTTCTCTTTTCATGTGGGGGACTTTTAATTAAGTTTTGTTTTTCCTGTTTTTATTTATTTATTTTATCTTTTAAAAAAAAGGTCAGAAATTATATGTATTTTAAATTTTGGTATTAAATAAGAATTCTCTCTGTCAATTCTTGTTTGGCTGACAAGCTGAGTCGGTAGAATTTGATTGGTTTTAGATATGATATCCAAAGAGACAAAAGGAGAAATCCAAATCGGAGTCGTTTGAACAACGGACTTTTGGTGATACTGTTTTTCTGAGGATTTAAATCAGATTTGTAGAATTCGGTTCATTAGGGTGCTTAGATCAATTACATTGTTAAGTCGATTTAATTGGGTTTTACAGTCTTTTGGATCCAAGTTAGAGTGAATTCGACGTATTATAAGTGATTTTTATACACTGACATAAAATATTTTTGGCAATTCAAACGACTGGTTTCGGTCTCCTAATTTTAGGGAAATGGTTTTACGTGTTAAATGGAGATGGACCATATGTTTAGTTGGGGAGATTCAATTACTTCGTTTTGTTTGCCTTAGATTTTTTATCGGAAGTGTGGACAAAACACTTAGCATGCGTATTATTTGATACTTCACTGTTTTGACTCTAATGGTAGTTTCGGGTCGATATTATCGTGACTACAGTATGGCAACACATGGTCAACCACTTATTCTTAGGGCTATCTTCTCATTGCCACATAAGCTTTCTTGTGTAGTATTGTAATATTGATCAGGGCTTATGTGTAACTCTCTTTCAGCCACTGAGAGTGTAGACTAGAATTCTAAAATTATATAGCACCTCAGTTTAACGGGTTTATCCCACATAATATGTTGTAGTCGAACATTGTGTAAATTGAGTTTAATGGAAAAGGGAAGGAAAC
Source organism: Rubia tinctorum (assembly GCA_032355605.1). Classification (NCBI taxonomy): domain Eukaryota; kingdom Viridiplantae; phylum Streptophyta; class Magnoliopsida; order Gentianales; family Rubiaceae; genus Rubia; species Rubia tinctorum. The sequence continues at coordinate 9,877 of JAULKM010099998.1, forward strand.
CCTATAAACCTCCTTACTAGAGACGGTTTAATTTAATTTAATTTTATTTTATTTTTTACAAATCTGGAATATGATTGTGGATTTGTGGTTCAAGCTAGTGAACTAAGCACCATTGGGTTAGAAGTTCGAGTCCCCACCTCGTGCCACTTCAGTTTTACTTCACTAATATATTTCAGTCGCAAGCAGACTGCATTTCATTCACGCGCCCAAAGATTTCTTTCATTCACGCGCCCAAAGTGAGCCCAAGATCATTAATTTGGGCACTGTGTGGCTCCCCGTGCGTTATTGATTCCGGTAAATTTTATATTTGCAATTTAATTCTTCGTCTCACCGTAAACTTTTGTGAGACTGTCTCACACAAGTCTTTATATATGTTAGAGTTGTGTTCTCTCGAATATTGGCTGGGTACCAACAGGCCCGTAGATCTTCAATTTAAATGAGACTCAAAAATATTAAAGATAGTAAATATCGATGGGTTGTTTGGAGCTAATTTGAATTCACATTTGAATTCTACCCTATAGATGTGTATAAAAGGATATCAAATAGGCACGCAAAATCAACCAAAAGGAAATGAAAAATAAGCTAAATTTTATGCTTACTAACAACATAAGTACTCCCTCTGTCCCAGTTCAACCTGCAAACTTTTTGGTCAATTTTTTCATACCATGTTTAACCATAAATTTTAATCAGTATATAGATATTAATATCATTATGTGAGATATCATTGGATTCCCTGCATGATGTATTTTCTAAACATCAAATTTTAATACACCATTATT
>JAULKM010099999.1:0-10654 GCA_032355605.1 Rubia tinctorum
AAAACAATAACAATGAAATTTTAATGCAACATTTCCATTTTTCACATCAACAAAATTAAAATCAAATATATCACCACCAGTGCGCATTTCCAAAATGCTCCTCTTTCAATTTTTTTCTATTTTCTTACAATTTGCAAAGACAAAACAATAAAAAAAATTAAACATCAGACGTGCGCATTATTGAAATGCGCAATCTACAATTTGATTGGAAAAACCAACCGACAATTTTTTAAATTCTTCCTTTTCTTCTCCATTTTTTGGAGACAATTAAATATCAATAAAATTTTATTGAAGAGTGCGCATCATGGAAATGCGCACTCTCCATTTTCCAAACATTAAAAAAATAATTTACCCAAGTGCACATTACTGAAATGTGCACCAAACCTTTTTCAATTTTTTCTTTTCTTCTCCATTTTCTGGATACAATTAAATATCATGAAAAAAATTTATTTCGGAGTGTGCATTATGGAAATGCGCACTCTTGATTTTCCAAACAAAAAAAAATCAAAACTACCCGAGTGCGCATTTTGAAAATGTGCACTCCCCCCTTTGCATCCATCCCTGATTCTAGCCCCACTCAGCATCCAATTGGGGGCAATTCACCCCCCAAAAATAAAGGACTCCGCAAAGACCACGCAAAGATGTTACTAAAACATGTTGCCCGCATGAGTAAGAAAGTACAACCAGAGACAAAAAGGATTAGAAACCCAAGAGGAATGCGTGCCACCAAAGTAGCAGGGCGCTACGATTGGCAAAGACAACAGAGAAGGTGACATTCAGGGCACAGTCCATAAGCCAAGCGTTATAATACTCCAGGGGAACAACTCTGGACTAGAACTCTGTGTAGACCAATGAACCCCGAACGACCCCAAGATTTGCAACAACACGGGAGTTAGAGACCTCGGAGAGGGAGGAGTGAAGCTGGCATTTTGGAGTCCCTGAGTATGAGAGCGAGTCGCCGGAGTCAGGATGCCAACAGGCTTAATGGTAGGAACCACAGGGGACGGAGCCCGCATAGACGAAGGAGGGGTCTTAGGGATCACATCCAAAGAAGGATCATTCTATTTCTTGACCGAGGTGCGACGGTGTTTGCGGACCAATTTATCTGCATTCTCAGAAGTCAAAGACTTAAAGCTATCAGAGATAGAGATAGCATGATCGGGGCGATTCACCTCCCCTTCAGTATTATCAGCACGTAGATATGAGCGGCTGGACGAAGTTGTAGGATGCGACAAACGTGAAAGATCACCAATCAAGCTGGCCATCGGCATCTCTGAAAAAAATACAAAAAACAAACGTCATCAAAATAGGCCAAGGGAAGGGTACATGAACGAAAAAATGAAACAAAAAGAGACTAGTAGAGCAGTCATGTACCCTGAAAGTCACCAGGGCCACCAAAGAGGGTAACACCAATATGCAAATAGGGCAGGCCGACAACGAATATGACAGAATCGCTAGGGCAAAGTCAAATTTCAAAGGAAACTCTCCTAGGTTGGAAGAAAATAAGGCTGAGAAGAGCCATCTCCCCACGACAAAGACACTCACCCCATGCCTTCGTGAGGCCGGCAGGGAAAGCACCCATGTAAGTTTCCCTTCCAAAAACCAACTCTTTATCTACGAAGACAAACTTCCTTTTCCACTCGACCTGAGTAGAGAGATGGGTTAACAATTTTGAACTATCCTGCTAGAATTTTAGATGCATCCAACTAGGAGGATTGGCAGCGGGATGCCAGAAAATTCTAAATAGAATAATTTTAGGGGTAAACCCGATCCCCAGACATTGGACCTTAAAGCCTAAGAAGATTCGGACAGAGTTAGGGGGCAGGTCAGTAAGACTAAGCTCGTAGTAACCCAGGATGGACTGAAAAAATGTAGGTAGAGGAAAAGTAAAACCACTGCAGAATATGGTCTTTATGTAAACAGCTATAGTCAGGAACGTACAAAACCATCTCCTCTTTCCCAGGGAGAATTATACGATCATCAAACGCAACACCATCGCCAGAGAACATGATCTCACACAAGCGGTGGATGTAGGTGATCTCCTCAGTCAAAATGTCACGGAACGAGCGGTCCTTGGGATCACCAAAGTTACAAACCATAGCTTAAAAAAGAGACAAATTTAGAAGAAGAGGAAATGAGGTACTTAACGAACGGAGGGATGGAATGCAGAGAGCGAGGGAGATAAAGAAATGAAAGAAGAAAGGACGAGTGAGAAGTGAAAAGAGAGCAAAGACAAGGCCTTAAATGCGATGGAATATCAGCAGGCCCAAGAGGCACCTTGGAAGTGGAGAGACGCCGGAATGATTACGTTTCGCCTCGAAAAGGATCAAAATTCACTCGCACACAAGAGACGCGGATGGTAGACACATGGCAACAATTATGACAGGAAATGCCACTCTTCAGAACATGATCCCACATTTTTCGATGATGCAAATTTTTTTTAAAATAGCGTTAGTACGATTTTTCCTCACAAAAGTACGAAGAAACGCACAGGCCCATAAGACAGGGACAAGCAGGCAATCCCGTCACTCTGTTGACTCAGCCCAACTTCAACGTAAACAAGATGCGGGGTCTCAGGTTGGGGGACTTGATAATGTATGAGCCTGAAAGCCCAATACCGATAAAACAATCCCGGGATCAGACAGCCGGCCCAAGCTTCCAACGGAAGGATCCACTTGCAACTGAAAAAGCCTGATAAGATGTAACATTTCTAATCAGCCACCAAAACCATATATAAAGGACAAGAACATGCAAAAAAGGTAAGTTCTCTGACTCCTTGTTTCCAAACATGTTTCCAATACCAAACTCGAAGCTCCGATCTAATTTGATCTTTGGAGCAGATATGACTAAAAGCTTGCGATCCTGACTCTCTGGTGGTTTCTTTTAGGTTTTGGAATGGGCTTTGGGCAAGCTTTAGGGACTAGTCATTCAACCAAATTCGGCATTAACAGAGTATAATTAAGCGATATCACCCTTAAATTGTGTTATAAGGTGCAGTTCGATAGATTTTTTATCGTCTGTATTGTTTATTGGATAGTATGGATGTAAAAGTAAGCATAGGTGGGAGGAGTTTGATTAGCGGTGAATGATGGCGAAGTTATAGTAACTATGGCGAGGGCACAAGCCGAGTAGAGAAAGTTGAGGACAGAGAAGAGAGACTTTAGTTGGAAGAGAATTTGGAGTGTTGCTCTTGTTTGACAGTATTATGTAAGGCAAGTGTTCTTTATAATTGAGTACTCCCTCTGTCCCAATTCAAAGTGCACATGAGACTTTTTCCCCCAGTCAAACGTGTTAAACGTTGACTATAAATTCGAATTGATGGGATATTTACAAATATAACTCTATATACTTGAGTATGTGCAAATATAACCCTCATATAATTAAAATTACAAAAACAATCCTAACTGGTTGATGAAAGTGCAAATATAACCCTTTGATGAGAAATTCAGCATTAACCAAGCTTTTCCAGCCTTGACCCCCTAAAAATGACAAAAAGGCCCTTGAACCAAAAGCTGATTTTGGGTGGGCAGTTATACCCTTACCCGCCGTCTAACCACCGTCGGACCGCCGTCGGAATAGGAGAATTATGTTAGCACATTATGAAAACTGATAGGTTTATATCAACAAATTTCTAAAACTTATAGGGTTATATCATTGCATTTGTAAAAAGTGTAGGGTTATATCAACAAATATTATCAAAAGCAAAGTGTACGATAATACACTCGGCAAGCCCTATCGGGCGACCACATCATCACTTACACCATTATCACATCATAACAATATCATGTACACCATAAAATTCGATATCATAACATCCTCATTCATATTAAACATCATCATCACATATTCTAGCCTAGTTTCAAAACCCATCAACATTAAAAACCCTAGGTCAGAGAACAAAACAAAATAACAACTACACACACAACACCAAAGGTCATCCAATCATTAATTCGTACCAAATACAACAAAAATAAACAAAATTTCATCAAAACCACCATATTCTATACCATATATATCGCATAGCTCTATTCATATTCTGGGAAGCAAAAGAAAATCACATAATCAAACTTAATATCTCACTAATCTAGTGAATAAAGGAAATTTTGGATGAAGATACCATTTTTGAATGGTTCCTGCACCTCCACTTCAACTTCCGCTGCGTCGACCTCGCCAAAACTCTCCCTTCATCGCTAGAATCACACTCTGGAATGTCGCCGATTGGTAGAAGAGGTTGAAATGGCGGTTGTGCGGTTGACGTTGATTTTGTACTAATATGACACTTTGTCGTGGTCCGATGCATCAATGGTCCAGTGATGATCCTACAACAATATTTGGGGTATTAATGACGCTAAGGGCAATAACGTCATTTCCTATTTTTTAGTTTTCTAATTTTTATAAAAGGGAAAATGTCTTTTCATGAAATTCTGGCTAAAAGTATTCGGAAAGGGTTATATTTGCACTTTCAAATATCATAAGGTTATATAGGGAAAATCTTGGAAAATACCGTCTTTCCATAGGGTTATGGAAAGACGGGGTCTGACTAGAATAATAAAATGGTAAACAGTTTTAGTTGCAATATTAAAAGTTTATTATTTAAAGTGTAGTAGTTATAAAGTTTATGTCCCAATTAATGCAAGCCGAAAATTTTATCTTCATTTATTCTAATTTGCAATTTAAACCTTGGTCTTTTTATGACTTATAGAAAGACCGTATTTCAAGAGACAGACTCTTGCACTTATGTGCATTATATAGGGTTATATATATGCACTTTACTCTAAATAGATAGATATATATATATATATATATATATAAACAATGTTATTGGAGTTCATATATAAATAGAAAAAGTTTATTGTTAGACCAACTAGAGTTCGTCTTTTAAGAAAGATTCAGCCGCAACCTTCTCAAACGCAAACCCTCTCTTGCCACAGACCTTCTTCTTTATTTTCCCCCATCTTCCCATTAGGGGAGATGGGGAACAACAAGTTATTTTAATTCATTTTTTATTGAATAAGTGTGAGATTTATCTCTACAGATTAGTTTTGTTATTCGACATGATCGATTAGATCATTGTATTCATGATGATAACTCAATTTAGTTTTTCACGTTGATGTTTTGTTCTCAATCTGCTTGGACAGATTGTGTGTTCGCAATTTTGTTTGTGGTTTTATTTTTGGGTTTCCATTAACTTGGGTTCGTCAGATCTGTGTTTTTCAAGGTGTTTATAATTTGGACAACATAGATCGTGCTCGGATCAAGTGGTGTTACAGTTGTAGAAGATCCCTGTTTGGCGCAGTGATATTGAAGTGTGATACGCTTCTTTTTGCCAAGTGGTCATGATTTTACCTGGAAGCAAGTTAATATCCCCGAGGGCGATGTTACAACTTTTATAGGATCTCTTATTTGTAATAGTACAGACGTTCAGTCTGGTTGATATGTAATTTAGATATCCTTGCAATATGATAGTTATTTCTAGAGGCTAGTTAGGTTGGATGTCAATTAAATTCATTATAATCGCCGTTGGATTTTCCCAACATCTTTAAATGATTGATTTTTAAAATAAAAAAATTATTGTATGTGATATTGTTGAATTTTTCGTAACAAATAATTTTTATTAACTTTTTATGTGTCGTTATTGACATGTAATTAAATATATTAGCAGTCAAATTGTTCTGACTATGTTTGTTGGAGACTGTAAAATTTTCTATGCAGTATTGCAGTTTGAACTTTGAACTATGACAGAGATATTCCCTAATTTTGAACTTTGCAAAGCCCCACATGGCTTTGCACTTTCAAGATAGTTTTTTGTTGTTGGCCTAGTTTGGTAATAGCATGTGCAGTGGGGACTCAACTCGAGCTGAATTAAAAATTAGGACGGAATCGGGACCGAAACCCCCCACAGTGGGGGTCGGAGTGGACTGCATTTGCAGCAGCCCGCAGAGCCGGCTCTCTGACAGAGCCCGCAGACTGATAAAGAAAGCGAGCCTTTTGCACCGCACCCATGTGCTTCTGTCAGCGCGATCAATTTTGTTGACTTGGGTGCCACGTGGCACCCTGTGATTGGGCCACGTGGCACCCTTTGTCCCCAATTTTTTTACTTTTTAAAAAGCTGATTGTGACACGTGGCCCAATTTGGTGGTGCCACGTGTCCCAACCAAAAATTAAAAATATATATGTTTTTAAATTTCTTGAAATTTTTTTTCTGCAATTTAAAAATCTAAAAAATCTAACGAATTCTTATAAAAATCTATATTTATTTTTCAAAATCTAAATTAAATTTTGGTCATTTTAAAAAAATAAATTACATTCTTTAAAAAATATGGTTATTTTTAATTATGATTTATAAAATAAATTTTAATTATTAAAATTAATTTCTAGTAAAATTTTTTTGAAATGAAATTAAATCAAAGAAATTACAAATGTATCATTAAATTTCACATTTGTATTTATTTTGTTAGGTAAATTTATATAAATTAAATATTAAATGTAAAATTAATGAGTAGGATAGAGAGAATCAAGAAGAGTCCATGGAGTGGATCTAAAAATGTCTCAACCAATGTGGGGGAAAAACGTGATTTAGTTACGGGTTCAATTGCTGATGTGGAAGAGAGAGATTGATTATTTAATGAATTGAGCGGGCTTAGAAATGTCTCACCATTGCACATGGTCTATGGAATTGTGGGGTCCATGGAATTGTCCCAAAGTGGTCTTAACCACTGTGGGGGGAAATGGGGTGATTTAGTTGTCGGTTCAATTGCTGACGTGGAAGAGATAGATTGATTATTTAATGAATTGAAACCGCAAGACCGGGCTTAGAGCCGTCTCACCATTGCACATGGTCTAATCAATTGTTGGCGGTTTGCAGTTTCATGTAGATGGCTTGACCAGCTGCTTATGTTACCTGTTTGTGTTAGGTGTTTGACCATTAACTGTTTGTAAAAGTGTTGGCAGTTAGCGGTTTTATACAAAATGACATTTACGGACATGACGACCATTCATATTCATAAACTTATTTTACATATTTTATTGTCGAATATTAATATAATTTATTTTAATTATTTAACATATTCACTAATATTGAATTTTTTTAATAATTCATTTCAATTATTTTTACTATTATTTATTTTGAGCATTAATATAAGAGAATATATATAAACTATATTAGTTGACTTATTTTCATTATAAGAAATTTTAATTATATTTAAAATGTAAAATTTACTATATTATGTGAATATCACATAAACATATGCAGTCGACGTTGTTTTATGTCCTTGGGAATTCAATACGACATCGTTTTATGTTTTTTGAGATTTAATTTTTTCCATGGTTAAATTTAATCTAATTCGATTTTATGTCTTTGGGATTTAAATCGACATCGTTTTATGTGCATTGAGATTTAAATTAACTACTGTGAAAAATTTAAATCCCAAAATATGTTTATGAAAAAGTTAAATTTAAATCCCAAAACACGTAAAACGATGTCGAATTTAAATCTCAAAACACATAAAACGATGTCGTATATTAATGGCGTACCACTGGCGTATAGAAAGGTAAAAGGGTAGAAAGTTAAAAAAGTAATTATTAAAGGTAAAAGTCAAACACTAGCAAAAAACACTACTAATATCAGCGTTTCGTATTTGACGGAAACGCTATGTGAAAAATTCAAGCAACCAAACATTTTATTATTATTATTCATTGGCGGTTCAACCGAGTGAAAACCCAGATAATCAAAACACCAGTAAAAATGCCAATACCAAACAGAGCCGTGGTAGTCGGCTCTACCCACATACGTTCCGTCGCTGCATTCTTGAATTCCAGCACTCCCTCTGTCCACCTCAAATTACACAGAATGTTTTTCACGCTCATAAATTTTTTTTTTGTAACAGTTAACATGTTTAATAATGTATAATAACAGTAAAAAAATTATTTTTGAGAAATTGTGACAAATATAATTCTATGATAATATTATTATTTATATATCAATTCAAATATGTAGTCAAAGTTGGACAGTGAATAGTGATACAAGTTGAAGTGTGCCGTTTGAATTGAGATTATTTGTGCACTAGTACGAAGTATTTGTAGTGCCTCTGTTGAGTTCTTTCGCCTTTTCAATTCTCCGCCCATCTATACTACACGGCGGCGAAAGCTTCATTCGTTCATATATCTATTTTGTGTTCTGTTGCAGGTTTGGTTCTGGGTTACTTTTTGGCGTCGAAAAAATGGTGTGCACTGTTGGTTTAGGGTTTTATTTTTGAAAAAAAGGAGATTTTTCTTTCTAGTCTTAATTTTCATACAAGTGTGATGCTCACTTTTGGGGTTTGTATTTCAGCTGCCGCTATCTCTGCTTAAGACTGCTCAGGGACATCCAATGGTAAATATTTTTGTCCATTAGTAAAAAAAAATGGGACCACTAACTGTGGAACAGTGCTGTGTAGGTTGATGTTTTGTGGAGTACTTATTATCCTGTTTTTGCATTGTTACAGCTTGTTGAGCTAAAGAATGGAGAAACCTACAATGGTCATTTAGTGAATTGTGATACTTGGATGAACATCCATCTTCGTGAGGTCATCTGTACATCAAAGGTGAAGTTTTTCGCTCATCTTTATTCTGCAAGTTGTGACATGCTAAAATGCCGTCGATGTGGCTAACCAAAATTATGTGCAGGATGGAGATAGATTCTGGAGGATGCCTGAATGCTATATTCGTGGAAATACCATTAAGTATCTGCGAGTTCCGGATGAGGTATGCTCGATTCAGATTCATGGATTAGATGGTTATTTGTTGTTTCTTTTCCATCAGAAAACTGTGTGATGAACTTCATCGTGTTGAATAGCTATAGCCGACATTATGATGACTAAGAACTTTGATGGTGGGGGCTTTGGATTATATAATTAGTGACATTCTGGCTCATGATAAATGATGTTTAATTTTCCCCGTCGAAAATGGAAAAGCCTCTAGTAGTTGGTACATTGGGGTATTGGATCAAAACAACTTAAGGACTCTGTTTTGGCTTTTGAATTAGGCTTTTCTAAAATCTGGGGGACACATAAGCAGCTCGCGACTTTCCAATTGCTGAAACCCTTATTTGGCTAATTTTTACTGCTGCTATATTGTGTCTCCCTAAGTCATATATCTGTTTCCTTAAAAATTGTATGATTTTTCCACTGATCTCTACTGAGTACCAACTAGTTCTGTCCCTACCCCTACTTATATTGATTAAGATCTAACATAGTTATGCATTTTCTGACCCTGTAGACAGGATATTGTTCATGAATTGCCACAGTTTTGAATTATGTGAAAAATATTTTACTCTCCATCCTTTTTATGATTGCTACATATCCCTTTTATGGAAGTTCCATATTAATTACTACATACCCATTTTTACAAACCATTCCCCTCTGAATTGTCGTTGGCTCTTGGGTAAATGTGGTCCTCATTTCCCTTCTTTTCCCCCCTAAAATCTATCGCCAAGAGAACAGAGGAAGTATATATAGGTAACTTTGTAGAATGTGGCAATCAGATAAGAGTATTGAGTTGTTTAGCAAAGATAATGGATATATCATTCACATTTCACATCATGGATGATACAACTTGCGTCCTTGCATTGTTCGGGAGTTATTTTTCTTTAATGTAAATGATGATATGAAGAATAGGTGCGGAATATCACTAGCTTCAGGGAAACATGAAGTCTCAAAGAATATTGTGATTTTGAGCATGTTTCCAACACCTGGAAGTGATCCACATGACCATATTTAGGTTTATGTATCTGCTACTATGAGTCTTTGGCTGAGGGTGATGTATCTAAAAAAATATATGATAGCCTAGAAGCTTCCCAATAGGGTTGGTCTAGATGACTTGGGTAGTTGTGGAATTTGTGGCTGAACAGAATACACCTCCTATAGAAAACTTTGCATAGATTTTAAGTATATTTCTAGCATGTCTATGAATTCAAGATAGTTCAACTGTTCAAGTATATATTTTTTCTTGATTTTAAAAGAAATATCATAGATCTCTGAACTTCATTTGGTTGCTGATGATGAATTTGTGTTTGTGTGAATCTTGTTGTCGCAGGTGATAGACAAAGTTCAAGAAGATACAAAGAGTCGTGCAGGTACAGTTTTGCTTGATTATGAAGTCAACTTTCTGCATGAACACTTGTTAGGGAGAAACTGTTTATCTTTCATAGCTGTTATGGGAACCCTTGAATGTGATTAGTTTTATAATTGATCATTTATTGTTTCTGCTGAATTCAGATGCCATGTAGGTGAGTTGAAACTTTGAGCTTATTTACTTTTATGCTATCATTCATTTGAAAGTGCATTAATGGGTGTGAATATTCTCTGATGTATTGTGAGTAGAGATTTTTGTCTGACTATTCAAATGATCAATCTTACAGTAGCTAGAATAGTTAATGATTGAATGTGTAGGAAGTTCATGTATTAGTTTCGTTGTGCTTGAAAATGTAGAAGTTTATTCTTCTTGTTCAATTGCTTGCACCTCTCCTGAGGATTTAGTTATGGAAAGAGGAAAGGATATTGCTAAGTGTAACTTTGAATGAAAAGAATAAGTTGCCTCACGCTAATGGATCTACCACTATACAAGTTTTATTGCTATGTATAGAGCCATGAATAACAAAAACTATTTGTGTTTCAGT
>JAULKM010100000.1:0-10653 GCA_032355605.1 Rubia tinctorum
GTTATAGTCTGGAATTCCATCTCATGATCATTCATAAAATCCTGTAATGGACCAAATCCTGTCCAGTTAGAGGTCCATAAATTAGGTAAACATTTCCCATGTATAACTGTAGTACTATTTTCTGCCAGTTCATTTACCTCCATTATTCTTTTCCGATTTTGTGATGTTCTACCTAGAGGAATTGTCCATAGAAATTGAGACCATAGAGCTGTTTCTTGTTGGAATTTCCACCATAATTTCAGAGAAAAAGCTCTAATTACTGAAACAAAATCTCTAAGTCCAAGTCCATTTTGTGCCAAAGGATAACAGATATTATTCCAACCTTTCCAGATTTTTTTAAAACCGAAATCCTTCTCCCCCCAAAAAAAAGAGTTATAATTCCCTTAAGCTTTTTCAGAATTGTTTTAGGAGGCCTCAGGACTGCTCATAAATGCCGAGGTATAGAAAATATGACCGTTTTGATGAGTGTTAACTTACCTGCCATGCTCGACCACTTATTTTTCCAATTTCTAGTCATTTTGTCAAGAGATTCTATAAATGGTTGAAAATAGGCATGTTTAATTCTTCCTGTAAAAATAGGACATTCAAGATATATGAATGGGAACTTACCTTGGGGCATATTAAGCTGACTTCTAAGTAACCGTACCTGTTTCCTTGTGGCATGCTTCCTAATGAAGAAATTACTCTTTGAGTAATTTAGTTTCTGCCCTGAAACACTCTCAAAAACCTCCAGAAAAGCTTTCAATCTAATGATTGAAGGCTTATTAACTTGTATGAACAAAACTGTGTCATCTGCATAGCTTAAGTGTGAAATTTGCGAAGCCCCTTTAAGTAATCCAAAATAGGTTAGTTTACCAATCTGAAAAATGTGCATCAGAGTCCTACTGAAAGCTTCTGAGAATAAGTTAAACAAACAAGGTGAAAGAGGATCTCCCTGCTTAATCCCTCTAGATGCTGGGATGAATCCTGATGGTTTTCCATTTATGATTACAGAGAAACGAGCTGCTTTTAAATTGTTAACTATGACTTTAATAAAATCTTAGTGGAAACAAAAAAAATCATAATGTCAGCTAGAAAACTCCAACTAACCCTATCAAATGCTTTTGCTAAGTACAGTTTAATGATGCAATTGGGATATTTCTGCCTATTATTAATAAATTTGGTCATTTCTTGCATATAGATAATATTATTAGCAATCTCTCTTTGTTTCATGAAAGCAGTTTGATTGGTTGAGATGAGTTTATGCATTAATACTCCCTTTCTCTCCATTAATAGTTTTGAAAAAACTTTGTTAATGAAGTTTGATAAACTAATCGGTTTGAAGTCTGCAAATGTGCTTGGGATTTCCTTTTTAAGGATCAGAGAGATCCATGTACTAGAAATACCTGGATGAATTACACTACCTTTTATGAATTCAGCTGCAGCCATTAACATATCTTGAGCAATTGTGCTCCAATTATGTTTATAGAAGCTTGCTGTAAATCCATCAGGTCCTGGTGTACTGTTATGATTAAGAGAAAAACCCACCTTTTTAAATTCATCTAAGGTTGTTTCAGATAGCAGAGAGTAGTTCTCCTATTCTGAAATGAAGCTAGGAATAAAGTTCAAGAAATGGGATTTGAAGTGATCACAGCTATGGCCATTCTCATCAGTGAGTAAGTGTGTGAAAACTTATGGCTTCCTTTTCTATTCCTACTAAGTCATCTAACCAGTCCCCCTCCTGAGATTTTACTCTAGTGATACTTTGTTTTATCCTCCTTTCTTTTACAGAAGCATGAAAAAATAAAGTATTTTCATCTCCATCTCTAAGCCATTAAAATTTTTCCTATTGTTTCCAAAACAAATTTTTTTTGAGTGCTTTAAGGAGTAGAGCTTTCCTATGTTTAAGTTCAATCAGATATGAGGTTGAATTAGAAGCTTCATAAACTAATTCCTGATTTCTTAGGTTCTCCTCTGCATTTTTAATGTTTCCATTAATGTCTCCAAAATGCTCCTTATTCCACTCTTTAAGGATTGGTTTCAGTCTTTTCAATTTTAGGTAAAATCTAGTCATTCCTGTTACATGAATGGGTTTATTCCGGGAAACTTCAATGATCCGATTAATTTCATGCCTATTTAACCATACATCCAAGAATCTAACAGGCTTCGAGTTAGAAACTATATCACTGTCTATGGTCATGACCAATGGTGAATGATCCGAAGTCATCTTATTAAGTGTGTGCACAGAACTATTTGGGAAATTTCTAAATAATTCTTCATTAGCCAGAGCTTTGTCCAGTCTCTCTAAGGTAGGAGGAATTCTTCCATTAGTCTAGGTGAAGGAATTTCCAACCGTGTAGACATGACTCAGCTGATTTTTGTTAATAAACTCATAGAAATCCTTAATACTCCTTGCATTTGGTTTCTTAGGACCCTTATATTCATTTATACTGCTCATGGCATTAAAATCTCCTATAAGTAATCTATTAATGCTAGATATGTCTCCTAGATCAGACCATAGTTCCCTTCTAGTGCTAATGACAGTAGATGCATGTATAAAGGTCATTTCCATTTCTTGTTTAAAAGAGGGAAATTTCATTTTAGTTGAGAGGAACTGTTCAGAATCAATAGATATGTCTAACACCTAAATCGGAGTTCCAAAGAAGCCATATACTCCCTCCGTCCCGGAGAAAATTGCACACTTGCTTTTGGATCGGTTTTTTATGCAAGCTGATGTGGAAGTGTTGATGGGAAATAAAGGAAGGTTATTTTGGTAATGGAAGAGTTGACTAGTGGATTTATTCAACTTTTTTAGGGATAATATAGTAAATGCATGAGCTCTTTTTTGCCATTTGAGAAAAGATTTGAATTGTGCCATTTTTTTGGGACGGACGAAAATAGAAAGTGTGTCATTTTCTCCGGGACGGAGGGAGTAGTATTTTTTAAATATTAATTTTTTATTCAAAATTGGTATATGTAGTTAGAGATATTAATTGTCAAACATAATCATTGAATATCGTGAAAAAGTAGATATGTCATTATTGATGAGACGCATGAAGTACTCTGTTTGGCTTTGAATTCTTGAACTGATGATATTAAATCCTTGCTCAAATTTGGACATTTTCTGGTTTAAAAAGGGTTTGATGTACAGAGGATGAAGCTTTCCTCGCATCACATGCTTTGCTTGCTTTAACGTTAAAAAAAAACTTAAAAGTGCACCACAGCTTTTTACCATGCACCCCTCTACTTTGACTAGAATTACATAAATGGTAAAGTGGTCGTGCAATTCGAATTTGAATTAGTTCTTATTATCTAAATGACAAAGTTATTATGAATTTATGATTTGATTATCCCCTCTATATAAGTCTCTTGTTATTATTTACTTGTCATTAACAGTGGAGTACAATTTACACAAAGTTTTTTTTTTGTACATACTAATTTATATTCACTGCATAGTCGAAATACTCTCTCACTTTTCCTATTAAATCATATTACAATTTAGAGTCCGTCTTTTGAAAGACGGTCTTTTCATAAATTATAGGAAAATTAAGGTTTAAACAGCAAATTAGAAGGAATGTAGATAAAATTTTCATATTGCATTAATCGAGTCATAAACTTTTATATAACTACTACACGTGGCATAATAAATTTTTAATATTGAAACTAAAATATTTTACCTTTCTATGATTATATTTCAACCCCGACTTTCCATATGCCTATGAAACGACGATTATTTTCAAAATTTTGCCTACAATTTAACTTTATTTATATTTACATCGTCTGATCATTCATACGTTTTTCTCTTTTTACTCCCTCTGTGCCAATTCAAACTGCAATTTAACTATTCATTTGGTCAAAACTTCTTAACTATGACCCCAAAATTGAATAGGTGTATAAGTATAAATATTATTGAGTGATACCTTGTTAGATTCGTTATAACATATATTTTCATAGCATCAGCTTTTTACAAGTTTTAATTATCTTTAATAATAGATATTAATGATCAAATATTTTTTGAGTCAACTGTTGAAAATCAAGGTGTGCAGATTGAATTGGACAAATGTAGTATATTTTATGAATGGTCTATATGTAAAACTTGTGGAACTCAACTTCATCCTAACTGTCTATTCCTCAATTTCAACTACAGTTTTTTTAAATAAAATTAATTAGTTATTCTGAATCAAATTAATTTAAATTAAATTATTAAATTATTTATATATATAAATATTATGATCATGTCAAATTTTATAATTAGATTCATCAGAATTATATAAGTTCAATATAGTATATATAACATAAATGACTATATGACTGCTTAAAAATATTTTTAGTGGGATTTAAAAAGTTTGCTAAACAATTTTGATCAGAAATAAACAATCATGAATTCATGCTAGGATTGGTTCATTATAAAACAAGGGACGTATACCAATATACCCCTATCTATTTGAGTAAGTGCCAATATAACTTTCAGATAATTTTTAGTGCAAAAATAACTCTAACTAGTTGATGAAAGTGCCAATATAACCCAAAAACACCATTTTCGGCGTTGAATGACATTGACCACACATTAAATGACTGTAATGCCTTTTGACCTAAAAATTATAAGTTTTAGGTTAATTTTGCCCTCAGACCGCCATCACCACCCTCTCCCGCCAGCCCCGCCACCACCACCACCCCTACCCCCACTAGTCAATCCCTGCCACCACCTCCAGCCCCACCCGCCCCCAACCCCGAGCCCCGCCGTGCCGCTACCTCGTCCCACTGGCCACCACCACCAAGTCCAGCAAACCCTAGTGCCACCCTCATCCCACAACCCACCTCCACCAACTCCAAAACTGAAAACCCTAACCATTATGTGAGCCTCCAAATCTCAAATCAATGTCGGCGTAGCGCCCTCCGCCATCGTTCTCGGCCATCGTTCTCCCGCCATCTCCTGACCCGCAATGTCAAACAGTGAAGACTCCACCGCCATCCAGCTGTCGTTCTCTGGCGATCTCATGACCCACGGCGTCAAGGTGAAGACTTCACCGCCCATAGCATTGAGTTGAAGTACTCCATCGCCCGTCAGGGGCGACATCAGTTAACGTTGATTTGAGACTCCATGGTCGACGTCGATTTGAGATTTGGAGGGGGTGATGTTGCAGCCCTTCAGCTCAACATCAATTTGTTCAACACGACGGAGAAGAGAAGGAAAATGAGAAAATTAGGGTTAAGTGCATTAGAGTCATTTCATAATTTTTATTTTAAAATTATTTCAAAGGGGTAAAATATTAATTCACATAAGTCTGGCCAAAATTAATCAGAATGGGTAATTTTACTCTTTCACTAATTATTTAGGATTATATTCGCAATTTCAAACACTGGAAGGTTATATTGATACTTATATCAATTAGGTAATTTTATGAAGTCACTTTTCATTAAAAACAAATAAAGTGAAATTTAGATAATCACACAATAAATTCGACATTGTTTTAAGTACCCCAGGCTTTAGGAGTTTAATACTTTGCCTTTTTTTTCTTTCTAAAACGTTTTACCTCTTTTATTAATAGAGCCTTCCATATGTATAGACTCCCTATTTTTTTCACTTTAAATGTTATAATTTTTTATAAAATTTAAATATTATATTTTAAAAATAAAAATAAATAAAAATATGTATTTGAATGTGAAAATATTAAAACATAATTTTAAAATATTTTTAAAATTTCTAAATTTAGTATGTAATTTAACAAATATACTATATAAGTGAGAAAATACAATGATATGTATATAAACTTATGAACAGATTACTTTCAGCAGTCCCACTCTTATTAATATTAGGATAGAGTTCATGTTTCATTAATGAAGTATGAGTGATTACATTTTTTGATTATGGTCAATCTAATTTCATCTTGTCAACTTTTGAATTTAACTAAATTAATTTTGATTTTCAAATCAGCCCAATATTTCTTTCCAAAGTTTGGGAAAAATCGTCTTTCCACAGGCATATGAAAAACTATAGAAAGACTGAGTTGAATTAGAATTATAGAAAGGTAAAATGTTTAGTTACAATATTAAAATTTTATTATGCAACGTGCAATAGTTATAATTTTATAACCTGATTAATGCAACATGAAAATTTTATCTTGATTTCTTCTAATTTACAGTTTAAACCTTGGTATTTCCATAACTTATGGAAATATCGTTTTCAAAAGACGTACTCTATTTTTAAAATTTCACAAAATCTCCTGCGTTATAAATAAATGATTATTTATTTAATGCTCAAACTAGTCAAAATTTTTAAATTTCACAAGTGTGATGGATTTCTCAAAAAAATAGTCCTAAGATCAAAATCCGAGTAGAGTGATATTTCGATAAAATAAAAGACGTTTCTCTTATTATTCATACATATGAAAACTTTATGTTAGTGTCTCACATCGGTGGTTGACAGAATTACGACTCAATATATTAGAATCATGTATGATATGAGCCCATCATTCTAATATGGTATCAGGACCCTTGACCCCCTTTATATCCACGTTTACGCGATGATTAATACCACTGCATGTGAGGAGGCGTGTTAGTGTCCCACATCGGTGGTTGACAGAGTTACGACTCAATATATTAGATCATGGGTCACCCATACATAATACCAATTGGTTTTATGGTAAAAGTACATGAATCTAATACTTTATCCACCACTTGATCAAGTGTTCAAACCATAAAATATATTAGTTATAAATAATTGTGTTGTTATTTTTCTCATCAAAATTTCAAAATGGACAATAAGTTATCTTTCATGAATTTATATATATCACAAATTCTTGTTTTATACCGATTAACCGTTAGACGAGATCATTTTATGATTGATTGAACTATGTGATGATTTGATGTTTATTTTTGTTTATTGTAACGATGTTTCTATAACTTTGAAAAGTTTTTAAACTGTATCATAATGTATAAATAATTATAATTTCATTCTAAAATTTATTAACATAATTTTTTAATGATTAATTTAATCGTTAATTGTTCTGTTAGGAGATTTTCTGAAATAAGAGTCGTATAATACTATCAAATTATGAAAGGAAATATATTACTTCATAATAATTTATACCTTTGACATTCTATTATGGGGCGAGGGTGGATGTGTTTACTTTTAGACAGGGTGGTAAATTGGTAATGGGCTGATAACCAAATGAGTCGTTCACTAATTTCTACTTATTATTGGATGATTAAATACTTATGAGATTGTAGGTTCATATTATGACTTCCAATTATTGGGTTGAGTTGTGATTATTTGATCGATCATTTGGCTGGGGTTATACATATACACACTAGTGCATTTAATACGATTTATCACGATTATAGTTAGCTTTTTGAAGGCTCCTTCCGTGGTTGCACCTTAGCTCGAACGCCAACAAAGGCAGTTTCACAACTACCTTTAAAATCCATTGATGGAAGGTGGTATGTTTTTGTTACAGATTTTTACACTTCTAAGCATAACTTCCGAAGGAATTGACCGTTGTCCGAAGGAATTGACCATTGACCGAACCTAAATTGACAAAAATACCCATTCTCCCATAAGCAGAATTTCGTTCCTCCATTTTACCCATTTTCTTCTTCTTCAAATCCCCCCCTTACCCTAGCCACTCCCATCACCATCCTGCCACCACCAGCCACCGGGGAGATGTTTTCGTTGGTTCAATATTGGGTTTTTGGTTATCCTTCGCGTCACCGGTGGATTGGAGAGACGCCAGCCACCTCTCCTCCCGCCAGCCACCACATCTCCTCCCTTTCTTCTCTCCACCACCTTCTCCTGCCGCCCAATCCAACCCAGACCACAACCCAGAATCAACAAAAATGTAAACCTTATCTGTGCAATTCCATCGTCTTGTCGTGACGAACTGGAAACCCTAGAAGACAAGGTTGAAACTGGAAGATTTTGGAAGAGTTCGTGAGGGCGGGGGATTTCGATTAGCGCCTGATGGTGGAACAAATGTTTTATGGGAAAGTGGTTTTGATTGGAAAAGAGTATGCGTGGGCGGTTTCTATTGGTTATTCTTTTTTTTGATCGAATTCCAGTACATTTTCAACGGTTATTCTTTTTTGGGAGGTTTTGATCGGCGCTAGATGATTGGGAGACGACGAATGACAGGGAGCTGGCGTATATTAGAGCTCAGTTTGAGCTGGCCATCGGGTCAAAGGATCGGAGGTGAATCACAACATTGAAACAGAATTCGAGGAGGACGAGGGCGGTGCTGGACATTGCGGGTGAAGAAGGAAAGAAGGCGCCTAGGGTTGGATTGGAACATGCATCCATAAGTTAAAATTATTTTGGCACTTTCTCGCTTTGTAGTGTTATATTGATATATATATATATATATGTATAGCTCAACAAGAACAGAAATCTCGTGTGGAACAAAAAGATAAAAGCTCATTTGATTCTAATTTCTAGTATGAATGCGAACTGTGAAAGCGTGGCCTAATAATCCTTTAGATCTTTGGAATTTAAAGTTAGAGGTGTCAGAAAAGTTACTACAGGGATAATTGTGTTTTGGCAGCCAAGCATTCATAGTGGCATTGTTTTTTTTATCCTTCGATGTTGGTCTTCCTATCATTGTAAGGTAGAATTCACCTAGTGTTGGATTGTTCATCCACCAGTAGGAAATGTGAGCTGGGTGTAGACCCTCGTGAGACATGTTAGTTTTACCCTATTGATGATAGTATCGCAATAGTAATTCAACCTAGTATGAGAGGAACGTTGATTTGCACAATTGATCATTGTGCTTGATGGAAAATTCAGTGGAACAAAGTTACCGTCCATTGGATTATGACTGAACGCCTTTAAGTTAGAATCTGGGCTAGAGCGACGCAATTTCCCATCGCCCTTTTGCCAACCTGCAGTAGGGGCCTCTAGCTCCCAAGGGCACGTTTCATAGGCTGAGTTGGTCTGGTGGAAGCTCCGGGCTACCTTACTTGAATTTCAATTCCATTGAGTGGTGTGTAGAATCCTCTACAGACGACTCAAATACGCAACATGGTATTGTAAGGGGTAGAGTGCCTTTGCTGCCACGATCCTCTGAGATTCAGCCCTTTGTCGCTCAGATTCGTCCTCCCCATCCTCCCAAAATCAATCCCATTTCATCCCTTCCCGCCAATCGAGGTTAATTATCCTTTTGATTGATACTTGGAATAATAGTTCTTCAATTCACTCCAGAGTGGCTTACCTAGACCGATGGAGATTATGCACGTGTGGATGGTTACTTGATTACTTAGAGGATTGCCTTTTTAAAAAAAATTCTTGAGGGCATGTGTGGAATTCATGGTTTCCGACCACCTGAGGTTATAACGATGCCTTAGGAAATATTACCAAGTATTTATAACTCTTCATGTATACGTGAACAGTTTCATAAAGTGCTTGAAGGCATTACGTTTTCACAATTCCTTTAGAAAATATTTCTAAGTATTTAAAGAGTGTCTACGTGTGTGGATGGTTACTTAGAGACTAGTGGGTTTTTGTATGTTGAAGGCATGTACAAAACCATAGTGTGACACCAAAACCGTAGTTTAGAATGAAAACTACGGGTTTTGGCACAAAACTATAGTATGAAAATCAAAACTATGATTTTGGTGCAAAACTGAAATTTGGGAATCAAAACTACGGTTTTGGTGCAAAACTACGCTTTTGAAATCCAAACTACAGTTTTGTTTGGAATCAAATTATGCATGCATCACCCCCATAGAATCAAATATGGATTTGGAGCAAAACTGTAGTTTGGGAATCGAAACTACAGTTTTGGTGTAAAACTGCAGTTTGGGAGTCAAAGCTACGGTTTTAGTGTAAAACTGTAGTTTGGGAATAAAAAATACGGTTTTGGTGGAAGACTACAGTTTTGGTGCAAAACTGTAGTTTGAGAATCAAAACTACGGTTTTGATACAAAACTAGAATCAAAACTTTAGTTTTGGTGCAAAACTACGGTTTTGAGGCAAAACTACGGTTACATATATATACTCTTGAACATTCAAAGGAAACGACTTCTTCCTAGATTACATTAAAAACGGTGGCATTTATTCACTACAAAACTAACCATGGCTCCTTGGATCAACAACTTGATTCATCGAAAGATCAAAGTTTCCGATCGACATAATTAATCTGTTGGTGAAAAAATGGGATAAAGACATGATAAAAATAGTAATGTGTGATTTCACGGTCATGAATGCTCCATCACCTTTCAATGTCATACTTGGCTGACCTTAAATGAATCAGGACAAAGCCATCTGGTCACCCTACCATTTAGTGTTAAAGTTCCTAACAGTGAAGGGCATCACTTTGGTAATGGTAGATCAAGAAGTTGCCAAACTTTGTATTATGACAACTCTAAAAGATCTTAACAACAGAAAAGGAGTCAAACGAAATCCAGGGAGACTAGCTACGACATGAAAAAAAGGCGAAGATGTTTCAAAGATACATCCGCCAAAGACGGCAAATCAGGTAGTCTATAAACCCAAATCTACAGCTAATTGGGTTATCATAGTACCAATGCAATTTCCTTGTATCTACAATATTATTCCTAATCCACCCTTTGCATATGTACATGGTGAATTGGAAACAGATAAAGGGTTAAGTTAAATTGAAAGAGCCTTTAGTCGTTGGTATCTCTGAGACTGATCTCCACCTTCCAAAGCTATTGAAATCA
>JAULKM010100001.1:0-10653 GCA_032355605.1 Rubia tinctorum
TCAAAATTAATTTTAAAATAATTAATGTATAATATTACTACTTAATTGATAACTATTTATATTATATAATTTTAAATAAAAGTATTTATATAAATATAAAAGTATGATTCATTTAAAATAGTTAGGCGATAGTAATCCGCGCGTGTAATCCACACGTGGCTACTGACGCATGTAATCCACGTGCAATCCACGTGTGGCGCGTGAAATCCGCACGTGTAATCCACGTGTGGCTACACAGGTAGGTGTGACGCGTGTAATCCATGCGTGGCTACACAGGTAGGTGGCGCGTGTAATCCACGTGTGGCGCGTGTAATCCACATGTGGCGGCACAAGTAGGTGTGACGCATGTAATCCATGTGTGGCTACACAGGTAGGTGTGACGCGTGTAATCTATGTGTGGGGTAGGTGTGACGCGTGTAATCCACGTGTGGCGCGTGTAATCCGCGTGTATAATCCACGTGTGGCGCGTGTAATCCATGTGTGGCTACACAGGTAGGTGTGACGTACGTAATCCTCGTGTAATCCACGTGTGGATGTGGCGCGTGTAATCCACGTGTGGCTACACAGGTAGATGTGACGCATGTAATCCACGTGTAATCCACGTGTGGTGCGCGTAATCCACGTGTGGGTGTGGCACGTGTAATCCGCGAGTGGCGGCACAGGTAGGAATAAAACAAAAACAATAATTAGAAATCCTCATGAGGACACATTTGCGTCCTCTTTATTTATTTTTTTTAAAATTTCAAATAATTAAACTAAAACAGAAACAATAAATAAAATGCGGTCATGAGGACGCATTTTTCTATTTTTTTAATTTTTTTTGAAGTTTCAGATAATTATAATAAAGCAAAAGGATTAAATTTAAATCCCCATGAGGACGCATTTCAAAAACCTATACAGCGTCCAACTTTTTCCTACCTACCTCCTTCCAATCCAGAACTCTATGACTGAGTACCATTGGACCCATCAGAAACTTCTGAACAACACAGCTTAAGAATGACATCATCTCATCTTGGCATGAATCATCGAAAACATGTTGGCACTCCTTGATAAACCTAATAGAAGAGCTCACCAAGTGTGATTTCATGTTATTGGACACTTTGTATAAGCTAGAATAACCTTCTAACTTCCTGATAACAGACTTAATTTCCTCTCGAGTAGACAGAAAAGAATCAAATGATTGAGCAGGTAAAATCATTGATTATCCAGCCAAATGAAGAAAGTATCCCCTAACACAATTGTAACAATTAACAACCATCAATAGCTATGTTTAAAAGGTCTAAACTCATGCCCAATCTAGCTCCGACTGATGTTTTTTTAGCTCCTGAAAGCATTCAAGCACATCTCAACAATAGTAAAACAACAACAATAAGCACCAGTCACTATCGTGGAGTATAAAAACATCCGGAATAGCAAGGTTAATATCAAGATTTCCAGTCATACCAATCTTAATCAATCTAAATCTAAGTATTAATCAATCTTAAAATAATAGTTGAATTAGAATCAAGTTAAGAAAGGAAAACTTCTTTTGATTAGGTTTTGTATATATCATTTTATATATATATGAATACGCACAACCACAACTATTTGTGGGTTTTACATTCTATCAAAAAGTCATGGATCTTTTCTTCATAACGGATACCAGGTTGCTCTCTACTCACATTCTTCACATTGTGTATTCTCTTGGCTGTACCTTTCCGAGAACTGAGATAAAGAATGCTTTTAATGTGTTGTCACTATGTAAAATATAGAAAATGCACTTCTTCGGTATCTGGAGACTAGAGATGTAGAAAACCAGAGAAAGACAAGATTGTCTTACTCCCTCCGTTAATTAGTGTCTGGCACACTTTTTTACTTGTTTTCTCAAGGAATGTTTGACCATTAATAAATTTTTCTACATTTGTTAATATCATGTAAAATTTTAATATTTGGAAAGTACATGCTACGAAGAATCCAACGATACCTCACATGATATTATTACTACTTATATATTACATGAAATTTATGGTCAAACGTGAATTGAGAGAACTGACTAAAAAGTGTGTCAAACACTAATGGAAGGAGGGAGATAGAACATTAAATGGGTGGTGCTGAGTTTTATATGGTGCAAGTGAACTATCTCTCATATACATTGCTTGTATGCCATTTTATTTTGTTTAGAGATCAATTTTTGAGAATCCTCAACTGTTAAATGGATGGTCTTGTAGCAACACTTACTAAAACTCGCAGTTGCACACACTTTTTGTTTTTAAGCTTTGCTAATCTTCTTCTTTAGCTGATGAAGAGTTATAACTTGCCTTGCTTGTACTCCCACCGTACCAATTTAAAGTTCCGAATTGCTTTTTGCACAAAATTTAAAACAAGTTTATGTGACATCTTTTTAATGAGTGATAACAGTGGACCCATATAAATCAAATGAAAGGAAGAGTTATGACCACATATTTATGGCTAAATATAGAAAGATTAGAAATACGAACTTATTAAAGGGACAGATCAAAAAGAAAAGTAGGAAGTTATTAGTGGGACAGAAGCATTATTTGTTTGTAGGAAGGTAAGGCCTAATTACCTGAGTTGCCATGAAACTAATGTTTTCATTTCATCATCTCTTGCTCTATTCATGTTTCAAGTACGAGGCAATAGTGACTGATGAAACTGACGTGTGAGCATTTGCATTTGCATTTGCATTTGCAGTTGCCCAGGTATCATATCAAATTCGGAAATAAGCACACAAGCATAGTAGAGTGGGAGAGAGAAGCTTGGGGAGTGAGAGGGTACAATGGGAGGTTATGTAGAGTGAGGGAGAGAGAAAGGCCATGGACACTAGGGAGGAGAGTAAAAAAAAACACTCTTGAAAACTCTCCCATTTGTCACATGGGGTGAGTCTCATGTGATGAGTGAGATATTTTAATGAGATAAATTGTATATTTTGGTACAATGATTTTGTGTCATGTGTCTTACTAATTTGTATTTTTGCTCCAATGAATTTAATTGGATAAAACACAATTATTTCGAAAAAGCTAGAATTTAAAAATGATACCAAAATTCTTGAAATTTTTCCCTTTATAAATAGAGACCAGCAGTGATACATTTCTCACATCTCTTCCAAGTTCTACTTTCCTTTCCTTCAATCTTACGAAAAAAATTGTAGTTTGTTGGTTTGATTCGAATTGTTGAAAATGGATTCACTTAATTCTAATGTCAATAATCAATCGACAAATGCAAATTCATCAAATTCAAGATATGTTTACGTAAATTATATTTCTATTGGCATATTAAAATATATATTAAAATATATAAGGAAATTAACATATATATGCACCACATTCAAAAACATATGTTGTAGTAAGTATTAGATTGTAGGAATATAAAAATATGTGAAAGAAAAAGAAAATAATATGGGGACAATGATGATCTGGAATTGAATTATGATTGTGAAGTTAAATTGGAGAGTAGAGTTTTGGTGAATGTAGTTGAGGAGAGAGAGTGATTATATTATTTAAAAATTTAAAAGTGGGAATTATGAGGAGTTACGAGGAGTGTCCATTGTAGATGCTCTAAAGAGGCTTATAAATACACCATATGTGTCATCCACCCTCCCCATGTGGCGCTTCCTCACTGGCTGTTCGCACACAACAAAGACAAACCCACCCTCTCTCCTTTTTGGCTCACATTAGTGGCTTTCACTACCAATTTTCTCGCTTGAAAACTTATCTCCGCTTCACTCGCACCCCTTCGTCTTCCTCGCTTCACCTCTGCAACCCCTTCTCTTTTCACGTTGTTGTACCATATCTTCCCCTGTCTGGTGCTTCTCCTTCCCGGCGATAACTTTGTTTCCTCATTAAGGCTTTTCAGTCAATCTTCTTCCCCATTCACCTACGCCACTCTGCGTCCCTTGAACCCAGATCATTACCGTCGCTGTTGACATTGCTTCTAGGGGTTTGGAGGTTTGAGAAAGTAAATTTAGTATTTGAACGCGATCATTGTTGTGTCGGTGGTCGTAGCTGGTGGAAGGAGGTACAAATCTTAGATTAAGATTGATTAATACTTAGATTTAGATTGATTAAGATTCGTATGACTGGAAATCTTGATATTAACCTTGCTATTCCAGATGTTTTTATACTCCACGATAGTGACTGGTGCTTGTTGTTGTTGTTTTACTATTGTTGAGATGTGCTTGAATGCTTTCAGTGGCTTAAAAAAACATCAGTCGGAGCTAGATTGGGCATGAGTTTAGACCTTTTAAACATAGCTATTGATGGTTGTTAATTGTTACAATTGTGTTAGGGGATACTTTCTTCATTGAGAAAACAAGTAAAAAAGTGTGCCAGACACTAATTAACGGAGGGAGTAAGACAATCTTGTCTTTCTCTGATTTTCTACATCTCTAGTCTCCAGATACTGAAGAAGTGCATTTTCTATATTTTACATAGTGACAACACATTAAAAGCATTCTTTATCTCAGTTCTCGGGAAAGGATGCATCGTGAAAAAAGTAGAATTCAAAAGGTACAGCCAAGAGAATACACAATGTGAATAGAGTGCAACCTGGTATCCGTTACGAAGAAAAGATCCATGACTTGTTGATAGAATGTAAAACCCACAAATAGTTGTGGTTGTGTGTATTCATATATATATAGTGAGTACAAAGGGTGTACAAGATAGATCACATATGGAAAATGATATATACAAAACCTAATCAAAATGAGTTTTCCTTTCTTAACTTGATTCTAATTCAAATATTATTCTATTACCCCCTCAAGCGAAGCGTGGAACTTGTTGCAACGTAAATCTTGGACTGTAAGAACTTAAATTGAGGACGAGATCAACCCTTTGTAAATATGTCAGCAAGTTGTTGATCCGTAGGAACATTAGCAACCTTGAGATTTCCAGAAGGCGACATCTCAAGCACAAAATGATAGTCAATATCAATGTGCTTGGCTCTCTTATCCGAAATCGGATTCTGAGCAAGAAAGAGGGCACTATTATTATCACACGGCAAAATAGGTGGTGTACAGGAAGAAACGCGCAAATCCCAAAGTAAATAATTCATCAACCAAGATAGCTCCGCAACAGTATTGGCTATAACCCGGTATTCTGATTCTGAATTTGAACGAGAAACCGTAGGTTATTTCTTCGCGCTTCATGAAACCAGATTACCACCAAGAAAAATAGCGTAACCGTAATTAGACCCACGAGTCTCAATACAACGAGCTCAATCAGTATCAGAATAACCAAAGACTGGAAAATTGGAAGAATTCTTGCAAAACTGAAGACCAAAATGCATAGTGTCATGAACATAACTCAGAATTCGAGTAACGGCTTGGTAATGGTTATCAGTAGGTGCCTGCATATACTGACTGACCGTGTTCACAACATAAGAAATATCGGGACGCGTAATTGACAAATATTGTAGTGCACTAACCAAAGAAAGATAAAGTGTGGGATTTCTGAATGTCTTGACAGTAGAACTTGAAAGCTGCGAAAAAATCACAAATGGAATAGCAACCGGTGCCAAATTCTGCATGCTGGCAAGCAATAAAATGTCCTTGGCAGACCTTGCTTGTCCTTGGTAGAAATCGGCGAGTAGGGACGGTCGACGATCGAAAAACACAGAGAGAAAAAAATTGGAATTTTTTTTGTAGAAGCCTGAGAATACTTAGAGAGACCTGATTGATACCATGATACAATGTAAAACCCACAAATAATTGTAGTTGTGTGTATTCACATATATAGTGAGTACAAACGGTATACAAGATAGAATCAGATATGGAAAAGAATTTATACAAAACCTAATTAAAAGGATTTTCCCTTTTTAACCTGATTCTAATTCGTCTATTATTCTATTACTTATCCATCAGGGACTCTTTTGATCGTAAGTTCCAACTCATAAAGTGCCTTGTTTACATCTGCACACATAATCAAATTACACAGACAAACATGATAAATTCAAAGAATATTAAAGAATTGCCATTCTATAACATCACACAAATGCCATTAGTGTAAATAACCTAAGATTGTGTCCTCTTAAGGAGTTCAAGTGCACCTTTTTGCGAGATATATGATCAAACTAAAAGAGATGAAGATGTAGTAAGAGTACCGAGAAGATTGTGATATTCAAGATGTGGAGGGCTAATATGATGTCGTAGAACACCATGGGACGTCCTCGTCCAGATAAAAGCAAATGCAAGTAGATAGCAGCTAAACCAAATTCAAACAACACCACATGATTATTCAATCACTTAGAATAACTCGGTGAGAAGTAAAACAAATACGATAAGCTCAGTATTAGAAGAAAAAATTTATATCCATTAATTCATCCAAACAATATTACAATTATTGACAGGCCATTTGAATTGCTAGAAGCTTCAAAGAATAAATCTCCACAATAAATTCCCACCAAAAATGTCCTAAGGACATGTACAAAAGAATTTCTATTCATTAAAATAAAACAATGAAGCCTACACCCACTATTCTATGAACCAGCCCGGAAATAGCAAACGACTACAAAAATTTCCTCCTTTTGTAGAGCCTGAGCTCATTGGTTTCAGGGAATTGGTTCTGAATTTCTCAATCTTCTATAAATACCTCTGACATGGAATTTTCATCGATATGGTCATAAATGTTTCTCTTGTCTCATATCAAAAGAATGGATAATATGTAGGACCTTCTGCCACATAACGGTATCAGGGAAATCAAGAAAAGTGCAGGCAAGAAAGTTCAATTTCTCAGATTCATTCATCATGGAGAAGCCAAATTTATTTTGCCATGTATGGAAAACATAGGGAGTGATAGAAAATATTTCCCGTAATTATTATCATTAACCATGAAAGAGAATAAATAGAGAGTACATGAGATAAGGTAGATCAGTCCTATTATAACTCTAGACTAGTCAACAAGATAAAAAAATCTAATCATCTAACTGATTTATTCTAACACCACCCCCTCAAGCGAAGCGTCGGATGTTCGCCAACGCACAACTTGGATTTGACGAACTCAAACAACGGACGAGAGAGCCCTTTGGTGAATATGTCCGCTATTTGAAGAGAAGTAGATACATGAGGAACTCGAAGCAAGCCAGAGACCACCAACTCATGAACAAAGTGATAGTCGATGTCGATGTGCTTCACCGGCTTGTGAGCAACTGGATTCTGAGCCAAAAAATGGCACTGCTGTTGTCACATAACAGTAATGGTGACCCAGACAGAGGAACTCGCAGATCATGAAGCAAATGAGTGAGCCAAATAACATAAGAGGCAGTGTTGGCAAGTGCCCTATACTCTGACTCTGTATTGGATTGAGAAATAGTAGG
Organism: Rubia tinctorum; assembly: GCA_032355605.1. Classification (NCBI taxonomy): domain Eukaryota; kingdom Viridiplantae; phylum Streptophyta; class Magnoliopsida; order Gentianales; family Rubiaceae; genus Rubia; species Rubia tinctorum. The sequence continues at coordinate 7,309 of JAULKM010100001.1, forward strand.
CTACTTCTTGGCACTCCAGGAAACCAAATTGCCATCAAGAAAAATAGCATAGCAATAAGTGGACCGGTGAGTCTCCAGACAGCGAGCCCAATCAGCATCAAAATACCCTAATACCTCCGAATAACTAGCAATGCGAAAAGAAATACCAGAGTGGAGAGTACCACGAACATATCTCAAAATCCGTGTAACTACAGCAAAATGATCATCTCGGGGATCCTAAAGATACTGGCTGACCGTGTTGACCGAGAAGGCCAAATTTGGACGAGTGATGGTGAGATACTGAAGGGCTCCAACAAGAGAATGACACAAGGTCGGATTCTGGAATGGTGGACTAGTGGAACTGTGCAACTGAGAACCAGGAACAAAAGGTGTGGAAACGGGTGCAGTATCAGACATACCAGCTCGAGTCAAGATGTCCCAAGCATACTTCACTTGACCAAGAAGTAAGCCTGACGAAGTGGGCAAAACTTCAAGACCAAGGAAGTAATGAAGAGATCTGAGATCCTTGATCGCAAACTCCCGATATGTCTGATCAATGAACGAATGAAGAAGAGTCGAATCATTTCCTGTAAGGATGATACCGTCCACATAAACTAGAAGATACAATAATGACGACCCTCTTGAAAGAACAAATAATGAAGTTTCAGCTGAGCTGCACTGAAAACCAAGTTGAGCCAAATAAGTGCTGAAGCGTTATAACCATGCACGAGGAGCCTGCTTAAGACCATAAATGGCCTTGCGCAAGCGACAAACTTACTCTGGATGAACAGGGTCCTGGTAACTCACAGGTGGCTTCATAAAAACTAGTGTGTCGAGAACACCATTAAGGAAAGCATTCTTGACGTCCAGCTGATGAAGAGGCTAAGAACGCATCGTGGCGATGGCGAGAACTATCCGAACAGTGGAGGTTTTGACCACAGGGCTGAAGGTGTGATCAAATTCAAAGACGGGAATCTGTGAGAATCCTTGAGCCATAAGTCTGGCTTTGTGACAATCAATAGTACCATCCAGTCGATATTTGAGCCGATACACCCATTTAGAGCTAACGATGTTAGCATCTGAAAGTCGAGCTACCAAGTCCCAAGTGTGCTGATAACGAAGAGATGCCATCTCATTGTCCATAGAAGAAACCCAAGCCAGATCCTGAAGCGTAGAGCGGTAATGAGTAGGCTCAGACTGAGAGAGTAAGGCAGTAGTGAGACCATGAGCGACAATATACAAATAATCCCATGCGTTGTATAGCACCAGTAGCTGACCTAGTTGTCATTCTATGAGTACGAGGTCGGGAAGGTGAAGGAGCAGGAGCAGAGACTGCTGAAGAAGTTGGAGAAGAATGAGCAGAACTGGTTAGTGACTGCCCGACCGAGCTAGCCAGGGAGGAACCGGCCGAGACCGGTGGGACGGCCTACGGGTGAGGAGTGGTTTTCGAATCGGCATGATATATGGTACAGGGCAGCGATGATGATATGGCTGGGACGAGCACAGAAGAAGGAGTATTGCCGTCAGGATCAATGAAAGCCTAAACATCAAGGATAGAAACAGGCTAGCCCGAGCCAGAACTAGTGGAGGTGGCAGAGAGGAAATGTGTCTCATCAAAAAGAGCAAGACGGGTGATGTAGATTTTTCCTGTGGATGAATCAAGACACCTAAAAACTTTGTACTGAGAGTTGTAGCCGATAAAACACAAGGAATCTTGCGGGGTGATAACTTGTGATCGTCATATGGTCGCATAAATGGAAAAACCCAGCACCTGAATGGATGGAAATTCGAGTAAATCGGGTTGTGACCGTAGAGGTAGTTGTAGAAAAAGCATCATCCCAATGGGAAATGGGCATATGTGAGTGAAACAACATGGTAAGGCCCATTTCAGCGACGTGTCTATGTTTGCATTTCGCACACCCATTCTGCTCCTGAGTATAAGGACATGAGATCTGATGGTGAATGGTCTTAGTGACAAAATGAGACCGCAATCGAGTATTCAGAAACTCAGTGCCCCAATCACTCTGAAAAACCTTAATTGTGGACGAAAACTGATTCTCTACCAAATCCTCAAACTATAAATAAGCATCAACAAAATCCGACTTTTGACGAAGTGGATAAAGCCAAGTAAAACGAGAATAATCATCCAAAAATAAGGTATAGTATAAAAATCCATTTGACGAAAAAACAGGGGAAGGAACCCACAAGTCACAATGAATCAAATCAAGGACGTGCGCAGCACGTTTATGGTTCTCAACAATTGCCAACTGCTGACCCTTCGCCATTACACAGGGGGCACAGGTGTGCGGTTTAGGAAAAAAGGAGGAAACTGAAAGCAAACCAGACTTCTGTAAACTGGAAATAACTGATGTCGGTGTATGACCCAAGTGAGCATGCCAAAGCTTGTAGGATGCTCGTCCTTTATTCTGCTGGAAATGAGAAAGTAGAGTTGCCTTGCCTCTATCCAAAACATAGAGACCACCCTTACTGTGGCCCCTGCCCACGACTGCCTTGGAAACTTTGTTCTAAATGACAAGTTCCGATCATCAAAGGTGACAAAAACATTTAAATCTCTGGTCATTTTACTAATAGACAGCAAGTTCTTAGTAATCTCAGGAACAACCAGAACATCAGATAAAATCAAATCATCAGAAATCTTAGAGTCGCCAACATGAAAAATCCTAACAGTTGCACCATTACCAACAGAGACATAAGAATTACCAGAATAAGCGGTCACAGTCTCCAAACTAGAAGCGGATGACGCCATATGACTGGAGGCGCCAGAATCAATGTACCAATCGGAGGTGCGACTTGTGGGTTCTAACTGCAGGGACGACTGAAAACTATCAGTGAGATGGGTGGAATTCGTGTGATGAGCCTAAGAACCAGTATGTGCAAGCATCCCATAACAAGTCGCAGCATAGTGACCAGGATGACCACACCAAGTGCAGTGCGGCCGCCCGGAACAACCTTCTCTGGCAGCGCATGAACCGTACGCGCAGCCGCCCTTCACCGGCGCGCGATCCCACGCCCGGTCGTCCGGGGGTATTCTCCTGCTGTAAATGCGGCAGGCCCAGTAGCAGGGGTTGAATGTCCCTGTAAATTTTTCAAAAAATCTTTGTGGTTCTTTGCACATGAATAAAAAAATCACGATGAAGATGATGGAGAGGAGAAGCAATCGGCCAAAGGGAGAAGGGGAGGGGGTGGCCGATCACAAATTAAAAAATAGGGTTTAGGAATTTGAGAAAGGTTTGGACCAGGTTTGCTTTGATACCATGATAGAAGATATTTCTCGTAATGATTATCATTAACCATGAAAGAGAATAAATAGAGAGTACAAGAGATAAGGTAGACTAGTCCTAATAT
>JAULKM010100002.1:0-10653 GCA_032355605.1 Rubia tinctorum
AGCAACCCTATGTTAAAATTTTATCTTTTCATGCGTACGAATCTTTTCATTAGTTCAATCTTTAAGTGGGTTACATGATTCGACACTCTTCGAGAAATAAACTTATACTATTAAACTCCGTCCGGTCCAGTAAAGTTGGCCATTTTGCTTTTTCAAAATCAAATTTAAAAAACTTTAACCATAAATATAAATTAATCTATATATAATAAATATATCATGTGAGATATTGTTGAATTCATTTTAACATATATGTTCTAAATATATATTTTTATGCAGAATTAGTATATTTTTTATGTAGTTAGAAATATTGACGGTCAAACATGACCATTGAATACCGTAAAAAATAAAGTAGTCAATTTTACTGGGACGGGAAAGTATATAAGTAACCGAATGTCGAGAAGCGTTAAATTTTGGAGATGAGGTTTTAGCATGATGTCATTTGTCTATCTACAGTATACTTCTTTCACAATGAATTTTTTATTTTCTTTTTAGGGACTTTCCACTATAAATTTTTTAATTCTAAACTTTTTACATTTAACCATGAATATGCGGTCATTTGATTTATGTAGGCACACTCTCATCACTCATTAAAAAAATGTCACATATATCTGTTTTAAAGTTTGTGAAAAAACAAATTAGAAACTTTAAAGTGGGACAGAGGCAATATATATTACAGGAGATCATTCTCGCCACATGTCATTCACACATAGTTCTTGGTACATTACATTCATATATAATTTCACGTTACTTTTTAAAATTAATTGAAAATGTAATATTTTATAAAGTCAATCCCCATTTTACAATGCAAGTCTCTTTCTCATTTTCAATATTGTTCCCATAATTCAATACTTTTCAATTAATGAGTAATTAATCATATCCTATGTATGAGGCTGCACTTCTTTTTTTTGCATTCTCAATCTCCATTTGTTTGGAAAATTATTTCATAATACTTATTTTTTTACGATAAATATTTTTAAATTTGATACACTTTCCATTTTGGTTTATCTTTTTAATATTATCAAACTTATTTTTTAAAAAAATGTTATCAAACTTCATTTCATGATAATAAGTGAATCATTTTCATCTACTTATTCTTTTTTTACTTACGGCAATAAATTCTTTCCACGTAAATTAATTTGCCTACAAAAATATCTAAAATTACTACGTTAAACATATAAAATAATAGACTGAGTAACTTTTATTTATATATAAGTGTTTCTAATAAATTTTAATTTTGAGACAAAAATCAATATAAAATGCTTTATATAAATATTAAATATACTGAAAGATTTTGTTTGTAAATACTTTCAATGGTTTATTTAACACTTTGTAATTTTTATTTGAAAATTTTCTTATGTTCCATCTCTTGAAGATGGTTTTTGCATAAGTTATGGAAAGATCAAGGTTTAAATTGCAAATAGAAGAAATCAAGATAAAATTTTCATATTACATTAATCGAGTCATAAACTTATAATTATCGCACGTTACATAATAAATTTGTAATATTGCAACTGAAACTTTTTACCTTTATATAATTCTAATTCAACTACATCTTTCCATATGCCTATGGAAAGGAGGTCTGTACCAAAACTTTGTCTATTTATACGACTTTATTTTATTTTGTTAACTAATATTTATAAATGACATAGTTTAGTACATATCAATATGTGATTGATAATAGTATTAAAAAATGAGTTCGTCTCTTGATAACCGTCTTTCCATAAGTTATGGAAAGATCAGGATTTAACTTGCAAATTAGAAGAAATCAAGAGAAAAAATTTGGATTGCATTAATTGGGTCATAAACTTATAACTACTGCACGTTGCATAGTAAATTTTTAACATTGCAACAAAAACATTTTTATCATTCTATAATTGTAATTCAACATCGTCTTTCCATTTACCTATGAAAAGGTGATCTTTTCCAATACTTTATCTATTTATAAGACTTTATTTATTTTTGTTAACTAATATTTACAAATGACATATTTTAGTACATATCGATATATGTGTGATTGGTAATAATATGTAAAAAAATGAGTTCGTCTCTTGAAAAACCGTCTTTCCATAGTTATGGAAAGACCAATGTTTAAATTGCAAATTAGAAGAAATCAAGATAAAATTTTCACCTTGCATTAATCGGGTCATAAACTTATAACCACTGCACGTTTCATAATAAATTTTTAACATTGCAATTAAAAGTTTTTACCTTTCTATAAATTTTGTTCAACTCTATCTTTCCATATGCTTATGAAAATGTGGACTTTTTCAAGATTTTGTCATAAAAATTTTAATGCATTAAGGTATATAATATTTTTATTTTAAATTATCATAAATTTTAAGTTTCTTTAATCTGTATAATTAATAATTATAATTGCTTGTTTCCACTCATTTAAAATTATATCTACAAAAGAAGGTCAACGGGGGATACTAAAAATTATTTCATCTTTATTTTTTACATTCAAAATTTTACCAAAAATGGAAGTAAGACAATAATATATGGATATCAAATAAGGCATGTAGGACACAAATAAGGGGTATTTTTTTAATCTAAGATGATGAATTTATATTTTTTATCAAAATTTAAAACTTATATTTTCTATATTTCTAATTCAATCAGTTAATCATGAATTGCTCACAATATCCTTAATTTAAAATTTTAGGATCTAACATACACAATTTTTTCATCATTATATATGAGTACCTCATTATATTTGACTAAACATGGTTCAGTCATTGGTGTTGCCGAAAATGTCCAACCTTTTACGATATACAATATTTGTTGAGCACATAAGTTTTTTTTCTGGTCTTCCCTAGAATGCTTAATCAAAAATTGATCTTTTCTAAAAATGTCTTTTATTTGTTGAAAAATAACACAATGTTATCAATTAATCACAACATATTAAAAATTTATTAGAAGAAGAAGAAAATGGACATTTATAACTCAATTGAACAAAGTTTAGTTTGTAAAAACTCTCTTCTAATTTAATTTTTTTAAAATTTTGTAAAATATTGTATGATAATAATAAATATATTTTGTATTATAAACCATGCAATGACACGATATTACAATCAAATCTTAAAAAAATTCGATCATTTTTCATATTCTATGGAATCCGTAGGCATGCAATGTTGATAACGATAATATTATTTTGCTAAAGTGGTATATATTAATATTTTTATCAACTAATTAAATTATATTAAAATATTTATTTATGTATTTAATAATATTTAAATTCTTGCCCGTGCAAAGTACGTGTGTTATCTAGTATAATATAATCTAGTCACTGGTGTTTTAGATTAAAATTATTATATTTAACTAATGCCTCAGTGTGAATAGGTTTATTCCATATTTTATGTTGTAATCGCACACTATGCAAAACTACATTTGCTTACACAAAAATATCAATACATGGAATTGATTGCGGTTCCAACAAAATAATGGTAATAAATTTATTTACTATTAAATATCTTAATAAATCAATTTTACATTTTATTATATTTTATGCGTATAAGGAGATTTCATCAAGAATGTGCGTGAGATAAAAAGTGTGCATGTGTTGTAACCCAATTAAAATTTGTGCATGCATAAAATTTGCACAACCGTAACCACTTATCTACCCTAAGAGTTTAGAAAATTACCTACCGGTATGATATCATAATAATATAGAGTTCGAATTTACCGATATATTTAAGAAATATTATTTGAAAAAAGAGTCTGTCTCTTGAAAAACGATCTTTTCATAAGTCATGGAAAGACCAAGCTTTAAAGTGTAAATTAGAAGAAATGAAGATAAATTTTTCGGGTTGCATTAACCGGGTTATAAACTTTATAACTACTACACGTTGCATAATAAAACTTTAATATTGCAACAAAAATCTTTTACCTTTTATTATTCTAATTAAATTTCGTTTTTTCATAAGTCTATGAAAACACCGTCTTTCCCATGACTTTGCCTAGGTTTAATCCTAAATGTTCTCCAAGTAGGAGGGTAAATCCAAAAAAATTAAAGTTATATGGCCTGACCATGGCGCCATATTTCGTACGGTGGAATAAAGACTTGGTCTAAATTTTTTTATATTTTAGCGCGTCAGTAAAATTGATGGACTCTAGTGCAGTTCTTATGTGGTTTTTGTGGTTCTGTGCAGGTAATGAGGTCCACTATAGACTGAAGCCTTGTAATCTTGTTCTTGTATGGACCGCTGTCCACATTCCAGATAAGGAATCGATCCGCTGATTCCTGCCTCTCCTTTTTTCGGTAATTTGGCGAGTTAATCACACTCCATACGTGTTTATATTAGGATGACATTTTAACCCAAAATACCGTACTAACCAACTTATGAACTGAATCATGTGTGATTTGTACCGAATATTTTAATAACCGATGATATGGTATATATGACAGTACCGTACCACACATTTGTAATGAGACACTAATGGTATTGGGAAAATATTACCATGATATTGTCATACCGTAACACACATGTATGCATTAAAAATATAACTAATATAATGTAAAATTTTAGCTTTTATTTAGTTAAAATTGCTAATATTAGAACCAACTACAATAATTTTAAATATGTAGTTTTATGTTTTGGCTCCAATATGTTGAATATTGGTGAAAGTTTAAATTATTTTTCTTAAATTGCAATTTTTAACTACTAATAATTTTGTTTTAAACCTTACAAAAACAAAAGTTAAAATCATAAAAAAAATATTTCTTATAACTTACTTATTATAATTAATAATTGATATTATCTTACTTTATTATTATAATTAAATAATATTTAAGTTTCTAACATTAATATTATACAATAGAAAATTTTAATTATTTATAATACTTTTTATAAGCAAAAAATAATCCATTATATTTTAAATTTGATGGTATTCTACTATACCATACCGATACCTACCGACTTTTTCATATACCAATGTATTGGTATACCAAAGATTTGGTATGATATTGGTTTTTAAAAGTTATATACCGACATTATTGGTATGGTACATGATATTAGTAAAAAGTGATGGTAACAATATCGAATCCACCCCCAGTTTCTATGATTTTGACTCTATATCTTTAAATATATAAATTTAGGCGAATAAAATAAGGGATGAAATCAAATTAAAATGGAAAAAGTAATGAGGAATGAAATAGAAATAGAAATAGAAATAATAGTACTCCTTCTATCCCAACTGGATTTGCAGCAAGAGAAAGAGGAAGTAAATATTTTGAACTTGTAAAATGCCACCATTGCCCTTCTTCTCCTTCAGCCTTCATCCACCACCAACCACCAACCACCGTCAGTTGCCATTCCTCTCCTTCATCCACCACCCATCTCCTTAACTACAGCCACCACCACCATTGTATCCCCCACCCCACCTACCACCGTAACCCCCACAACTTATCATTGTATCACCCACCACCACCACCACCCACCACCATCGTGTCGACAAAAAGTCATGTTGGAGAGAAGTCGCATTAGAGAGAAGGGCGTCCTCTTCGACAAATCTTTGAACTTTCCAGCATTCTCACAAATTCTTTCTCAAGCAATCTTCTCCGGTGTCACTGGCGACATTTCTAGCACCTTAACTCTCTGTCCAATCGGCTTTTCCAAATTTCCAATTTTTCATCGGCATTCTTTCGATCTAAGGTGTTCTCGGCTCTTTGTACTCTGGCGAGTTCCAATTCTCGCGAGAAATTGGCCGGAGAGAAGATGTGAGAAATCATTTAGAGGACGGCGACTGACTGTGGCAAAATCGGACTCAGGTTGCAGAAGATAGAGGTTTCACCGGAGAGAACAGGGGACGCGGGAATCGGTGGTTTGGTGGTTGTAACTTGGGGAAGAACATGGGGAAGGATCAAAAGGTTGAGGATGAAAAAAAGAATTTTATTTATAATTTGAGGAGAAAGTAAATAGTGAGAAAAGTAAGGATAAAGTAGTCTTTTATTGAGGTAAAACTTTCATAAAAAAGAAAGAGTGCAAATTTGTCTGAGACGTCTCAAAAAGGAAATAGTGCAAATTCAGATGGGACAGAGGGAGTATCAAAAAAGAAAAGTGTGTCAATATCATAAAAACAATCAAAAAAGAAAAGCGTATCAAATTCTTAAAAACGGAGAGAGTGTGTGATACTGATTGTTCCAAATAAATTACCCACTCTATATTTTATTAGAAAATTTTGTATGTGTGGAAATTGAGTATGTGTGGGTGAGTGACCAGTAAAGTTCTGACATACATGTTGTGGGTGAATGAATAAAAAAATGGAAAGATACATATAACTAAATTCGGACTCCATTCACCTGCCACGTGTTAGAATTTTCCTGACCCCTCACCCCACATACTCAATTCCCCGACATATTAAATTTCTAATAATTTATTATCACTCCTATTAAACGCTTTGCAAATAATAAGTTAATCCTAATATACATTTATAACACAAAGTCTTATTTTACATCGATTAACAGTTAAATGTGGTCATTCAATAATTAGTATGACTAATAGATTTATCTGATATTTATTTTTATTTATTGCAATGAGGTACCATTGTGAAAAACTTTTAAAATGAATCTCAATTTATAAATAGTTATAATTTAGCTTTATAAATTATAAAGATAAATATTTCAATGTTTGGTCTAACTATATATTAGCCCGTTGAACAAAATACATTCCCTTATAAATATACAGAAATAAAATAAATATTCAGAAAAATACTACCTCCGTTTCGTTAGACGTGACACTATAGTCTTAGATGGTTGAATTTAGGAAAATGAAATGGGTCGATGAAATTGAATTTAGAAAGAGAAAAAGAAGAATGTGTGGATAAAATTGAAGTAATATTGTCATAATAAGAAAAGTGTGCCAAATTCATTAAAAAAAGAAGAAGAAGAAAAGTGTGACACATCCAATGAAATGGAGGGAATAAGTTAAATTTACTTGGAAAAAACCAATCATTTATTCGTGCGATGCATTATTCGAGTCCAGTCCAAATTAATCATGAAGTTGTCGGAAACTAATGTCATAAATAAGCTTCAGTCCAATTTTCCCCACTGCCCGTGAACTTCAGGGTATGATGGAATACACTTGTCTTTGAAATGAACGAACTGAATTCTGAATGATTTCTTCTTCTTCTCGAGATTGAAACGAACTGAATTTAAGTAAAATTATGTTAAAGAATGATCATAAAAATCAAATTCCGGGGCACAAACTTTAAAATTTGTTTTTGGAGATTTTCCATTCTCATCCTACGTAGGAATGGATTTCCCTACAGTTGAGCTTCAGAGATTAGTGGATGAATAAATAGAGTACAAGAAAGGTATAAATGTAAATATCTAAACTTTAATCTAATCTCAAAAATCTTCTATTATAACACCCCCTCTCAATTAAAGCGGCAGATGCTCTGAAACACATATTTTGGACCTAAAGAACTCAAACAAAGGTCGGGGAAGTCCATTCGTGAAAATGTCGGTAATATGAAGTTAAGTAAAAACATGATAAAGACGAAACTTGCCCTAAGAAACTAACTCACGAACAAAGTGATAATCAATGTTGATATGATTTTTTCGCTTGTGAGCAACAAGATTTTGGGCCAGAAATATGGCATTTTGTTGTCACAAAGCAATAGTGCGAGTCTGGAGAGTGAGAACCGAAGATCACAAAGAAGACCACCTTTGTCGCGGTGTTAGCCAAAGCACGATACTCAAACTCAGAACTAGAGCGAGAAACTGTGGGTTGCTTCTTAGCCCTCCAAGAAATGAGATTGCCACCTAGAAACACAACATAGTCATACGCCGAACGACGAGTTTCAAGACAACGCGCCCAATCTATATCTGAGTAGCCCAACACCACGAAAGAGCGAGCTGAATGAAAAGAAAGGCCATAATGTAGAGTACCACGAACATAGAGTAGAATTCGAGTAACAACTGCAAAGTGATCATGAGGATCCTGAAGGTACTGCTGACGAAATTAACCACAAAGGAAAGATCTGGATGAGTGATGGTGAGATACATGGTTCACGGTGGAAATAGAAAGAACAATACAAACAATTGATGCCTTCACCACGGGGCTAAATGTATGATCAAAGTCAAATCCTCAAATTTGGGAGAAACCCTGAGCAACCAGATAAGTCTCTTAGCGATCAATACTATCATCATGCCGATACTTAAGAAGAAAAACCCATTTGGAGCCGACCACGTTTACATTCGGAGAGCGAGTTACCAAAACTTAAGTGTGCTGATACCGAAGCACATTCATCTCTTCATCCATGGCTGAAACTCAACGAGGGTCACGAAGAGCTGCACGATAGTCTCTTGGCTTAGTCTGAGCAACTAAGGTAGCCATATATCAGTGACCTCATAATAGGAGAAAGATCGAGGACGAAGAGAACCAACCATCCATCGTTCTTGTTGTCACCGGATGTGTGTGAGCCAGAGCTGGGCTAGGGGAGGCATCAAAGACAGAAGAATATGGAGCAGAAGTGGTACGATCCCGGGGTGAAAATGCAGTGGCCAGAGGCATGGACGCGGGGGCAGGAGAAGTGGGCGTCAGAGCCAAAGAGGCTGATGGTAATACTAGAGAGTCAAGATCTGAACAAACCATGCAAGGTGAAATGATAGAGGGGGATCCAGTGTGAGAGCTAAGTGAAAATGACCACACAGTTGAGGGCTCTATAAATGAAGAAAGGTCCAAATGAGAGGAAGAGCGGGTATCTCAAGAAGAATATGCAAAAGGAAAGAAAGTCTCATCAAACTGGACATGTCGTGAAACATAGATACGCCCAATAGGCAGATCGAGACATTTGAACCATTTGTGACAAGGGCTGAAGCCAATAAAAACACATGGAATGGAGCGAAGTACAAACTTATGTGGCGCAGTAGTACAAACTTATGTGGCGCAGTAGTACGCAGACAAAGATATGCACGACAACCATATGGATGAAAAGTAGAATAATCCGGTGCAGATTCAAAAATGACCTCGAAGGGAGACTTGGAACCAAGAATGGAACTAGGCATGCAATTAATTATATGAATTAGAGAGGATAAATCGGAGAAGAGAAGGCATTCACCCAGTAAAATTTTGGCACAAAAGAGTGAAATAACATAGAAAGGCAAGTCTCCATGATGTGACGATGTTTCCACTCAGGCCGACCATTCTGAATAGGTGTATATATAGAGAAGACATATGATGAGGAATGCCACAAGACACAAAGTAAGCTTGTGAACGGTGATTAGTGAACTTGCGAGTCTCGACAAACTTCTTGAACAAGAGAAATATGTCAGAGAAATTGGACTTTTGGTGTAATGGGAGAAACCACATGAGTCGTGAAAAATCATCAACGAAAACAACATAATAACAATAACCATCTACTCATAAAATTGGATCCATTCCCCACAAATCACAATGAACCTTATCTAACAAACCAATGGCTCTTTTATTATTGGTAGAAAAAGTCATATTTTTGCTCTTAGCCATTTGACAAGAAGAGCAACTAATAGATGCAGAAAAAATAGAGGTAACAAGGATGCAGTGGCGGAACTAGAAGGATATTTGAGGAGGGGCGGGGGTTCGGCAGGGCTGGGGCGGAGCTGGGCTAGGAGGGGCGGGGCAGGGGCGGGAGAGGTATATTACCCTAGTCACCGGAGATTTGGGGGGGGGGGGGCACCGGCTCGCCCCCTAGTTCCGCCATTGCAATGATGTGACCTTATTTTCTCAATAACTAAAGAGTGGCATAAAACACATGACCAAGGTGAGAATGCCACTGCTCAAAGGAAGCTCGGAGCTTTACATAATGTAATTCACCTAATAAGGTGGAATTAATGGTCTCAAGGAAATAAAGACTTGAGCGATGATGTCGTGTACCCATCATTTCTCCATTATGTTGTGCTTAACGAAAAAATCACGGGCATCAGATATAATAACTACTGGTAAATCACGAGTAAGATTACTAATGGACAGTAAACCTCTGGTGATTTGAGGAACTAAAAGAACACTATGTACGGAACTGACTTTGAGTTAATTGAGTCCTCCTCAGAACTCTCAGTATTCACTTGTATTTATAGAAAAAATGTACACAAGAATCTTCTATCCTAACAAACCAATATTTGACTAAAAATACAATCTTTGACAAATAACTAACTTGGACCTGGTCTTGGTCTAATCTCTAACACTCCCTCTTAGTCGAAGCGGGAGCCGTGTGGATGCAAAAACTAGACCTAAAATCCAGGAATAGAGAAGATGAAAGTCCCTTTGTGAAGATATCAGCATATTGGTGAGCCGATGGAACATGAAGGACACGAACCTAGCCGAGAGCTACCTTCTCGCGAACAAAGTGTAGGTCAATCTATAATTTCTTGGTGAATTGATGTTGCACTGGATTGTACGAGAGATACATGGTGGAGACATTTTTGCAGTAGACAAGAGGAGCACGACAGAGAGAAACATGTAATTCACAGAGTAAGTTACACAACCAACATGTCTCGTTAAAAGTATTAGCAATGCCTCTATACTTGGCTTTAGAACTAGATCTGGAAATAGTGGGTTGACGCTTAAAATCCCAAGAAATGAGGTTGTCACTGAAATACTGGTGAACGTCGTTTCAATCACCTAAATATTCCGCAATCTCAACACAATATTAGTATAGAGCAAGCAGGTCGTATCC
>JAULKM010100003.1:0-10653 GCA_032355605.1 Rubia tinctorum
CTCACATATCAGATATTAAACTGATAAGAACAGATACTACACTTGATCTTAGCCAAAAGGCCGAGAAAGGTATGCTTCAAACATTCTACAATCGCTTATTTTATACCTCCTCTATCCTCGGTCTTCTAAACCAGCAAACGATGTGGGAAGTTTGGTTTTTCGTTCTTACCATAATCTGAGCTCCTATAGAGCTAAAACTATGTACCGATCGAATAAGAAAAACAAGATTGAATAAAATGCTGCCTGATTCTATGTACTTTTTGTTGCATCAATCTTCTCCGCCTTGTTTTAGTTGTGATTTTGATGAAAGATCTGGAATTGAAACATCTAAAAGAGAGGCCACGACACTGTGAATACAAGTGGTGTTGTTGCCCTAGTAGTTTGTAGTGGGAGGGAGTCATCTGTTAGCGAAGTATAGATTCTATGACTAATCTGAGCTGAAAACTAAAAAAGGTGTTCCGCTGCCGGGCTTCGAACCCGGAACCTGTTTCTATAAGAAGCGTTGGTATAAGCCAGTGCTACAGCGGATTATTTGTGTATCAAGGGTGAAACAAAATTTGAAGGCCTGATGAATTTCATTTTGTAAATCCTCCCTCCATTTCATTGGATGTAACACATTTTTCCTTCATTTTCATCCACTCATTTTACTTTTCTCTTTCTAAATTTAATTACATCCACTCATTTCATTCACCTAAATTCAAACACCTAAACATATGGTGGCACATCCAACGAAACGGAGGTAGTACTATTTTCAAAAGCAACACAAAAAAAAATCCTCTACTTTTCTGTATCTTTCTCATTTTGTATCAACCAAGGGTACATTGATTTAGACTTTGATTGCCTATAATACAAATCGAGTCCTTATGTTACGGGAGATGATGAGTTGAGAAGGTCCATTTTGATAGAACTTGACAACGAGAGGAGGCGAGCAAGAAGCATTAAGCGGCATACCGCTTTCGTGGGGAACTTTATCATTTTGTTTCAAATAATAGGGTCATATGTGAAGCTGGTATAAGCAGCAGGATGGTCCAACGTATTTTGGGTTCTGTGCAAAAGAAGAAAATTTGGGCCCTTATATAATTTTTATTTTTATTTTAAATACAAAATATAGAAAGAATATTTATTATAAATTGTAACATATTCAAGTGCAATGATAGGAGTTCATTCTATACTTTAATTATTTTTATTGGAGTATTTAAAATAGGCAATTTTTTTAGAAAATACCGTCTTTCCACAAGCATATGGAAGGATGAAGTTGAATTAGAATAATAAAAATGAAAAATATTTTAGTTGTAATAGTAAAAAAATATTATGCAACTTGTAGTCGTTATAAGTTTATGACCCGATTAATGCAATCCAAAATTTTTATCTTCATTTCTTCTAATTTGTACTTTAAAACTTTGGTATTTAGATAACTTATGTAAATATCGTCTTTCAAAAGATAGGCTCTTATAAATAATACAAAATAGTGGAGAATTAATTCAAGACGCTTAAAACATTACTTATCCAACATAATATTTAAAATTTTGCAATGTCTTTAATCTTTAATTCATTGAAGTAAAAAATAAAAATAAATTAAAATTATTTATATCAACTATATTTGTAACTTTTCTCTAACTAATTGATAAGCTATATCGTTCAATCCGTGTATATTGATTTCAATACTGTTCAATTTTTAATATTTCATTTTAGAAAAAAGTTGATTTGATAATATTTTTTGAAGTAAGCAAAGAAAAAAGGTCATGTAGAATTGATATAGAAACTAAGTAAGTTTATATAAATACTCTCTTGATCGATTAGTAAGTGGTGATATTTATGAGCGAAAGATAAGAAAATAAATAAATATTAAATTCAACATTATTCTTAAAATTTAAAATTTAAAAGAAAAAGAAGATTTTTTTTTAAAAGAACCTATAACTTAAAGAAAGCTTAGTAATAGAATTGGCCAAAAAGTAATTTAGTATTTTAATGTAGTGGCCCAACAAGTAATTCATATTTTAAAATGGTCCAAATTTCATAAAATTAAAGTGAAAAATCAAAAAATGAATATAAAAGCACTAAAATATTATTTTGGACCCCTAAAAAATTTGGGCCAGGAGCACAGTCCACACTGGGTCTCAGACCGACCCTGATAAACACTGGCAAATTTAGCAAAAAAAATTTGTAGTGAGGGGCACATTATTTATTTGCAGGGGTGTAGGGACCCCAGCCTCGCCAGTAAATTTTCATGGAGCATTAAATTTAAAAAATAACCCTTCAACCCCCGCTAGATATTTTTTAAGGGTACTTATTTTAAAAAAAATTACCCTTCAATATCTTATTAAATATTATCGTATTTTTATTGAATATTATTTTATTAAGAAAATTAATAATTAGCCCCAACTAGAAAAATTTTCTGGCTTCGTCTATTAAAAGACGGGGTTGAATTTGAATTATCGAAAGGTAAAAGATTTCAATTGCAATATTAAAAATTTATAATGCAACATGCAGTAGTTACAAGTTTATTACCTAATTAATGCAACCCGAATTTTTATCTTGATTTATTTTAATTTGCAATTTAAACATTGGTTTTCCATAATTTTTGGAAAAACCATTTTTCAAGAGACAAACTCAAAAAAAACTTTTAGTACTTGTATAATAGAAATAATATAAAACTTTAAAAATTAAGAGTCTGTCTCTTAAAAGATGGTATTTTCATAGATTATGGAAAGACCAAGGTTTAAACTACAAATTAGAAGAAATTAAGATTAAATTTTTGGGTTGCATTAATCGGGTCATAAACTTATAACTAATGCACCTTGCATAATAAATTTTTAATATTGCAACTAAAACCTTTTGCCTCTGTATAATTCTATTTCAACCACGACTTTCTTTATGCCTATAGAGATGCAGATGCGATCTTTCCCAAGAATTTGCCAAAAATTACTACTAAAAAAATCTAAAACTTATGATGTTGATTGTAATGAATAAAATGAAAAATTAAACTAATTGTTGTTGATCAAAATTTACCTATAAATATTAAGAGCATATTTACAATATAGTTTTAAAAAAATTAAAAATATTATAACTATTAAGTATTAAAAGTTGGGCATATGTTTCCACCCTATATCCACCATTGGTTATAAGCCAGCACTCGTCGAGGAACCCATCGATTGAAGGTGGTTAAACAATCTGTCCAGGCATGCTGTCATTGGCCACACGATGTATCAACCATCGTTTATACGGAAATTTGAAAACCACTGTTGTTTGGGTCATCTAATTGACGTAACGCTGGTTACATCGCTGTTGAAATCCTTTTTTGCCACTTCTTATGTTGGGTTTGGCGATGCTTGATGTGCAGATATTGAAAACATGGAGAACGTGGTCATTTTAAGGGACATTAAAGCATGTGTAGTAGGGGCTTAATTCGGGCTCAATTAAAAATTTGGACGGAACCAATCCCGAAAAGCTCCACAATAGGAGGATCAAAGCGGGCTGCAAAATCTGAGCCGACCCTGCATTTAATGTCTCTGACAAAAGGCATGTGCTCCTCTGTGTCTTTCATGCATGTTGCGTGGTGTTTTGTGATTGGCTTACGTAGCCCACTTATTATTTTTTGTTTGCAGGGACACGTGGCCCAATCATTTAGTGCCATGTGTCCCAACTGATTTTTAAAAAAGAAAATAGATTTTTTTAAAATTAAAAATTAATTTTTGTAATTTTAATTTTTTATAAAATATAAAAAAATTCTTTAAATTTTTTATTTTTAAAAAATTTAAAATTAAGTGTTAGTTCTTTTTAAAAATTGAAATTACATTCGAAAATATATATGGTTATTTTTAATTATGGTTCATAAAATAAATTTGAAAAATTAAATTTGAAAAAACAAAATTCAATTCAAAAATTACAAATGTATTATTAAATTTCACATTTGAATTTATTTTCTTACGTAAATTTATTTAAATTACATATTAAAGGTAAAAATAATGAGTATGATAGAGAGAATCAAGTGGGGTCCATGGACTCAAAGTAGGCGCAACCAGTGTAGGGGAAGGGAGGTGATTTAGTTGCGGGTTCAATTGATGATGTGAAAGAGGGAGATTAATTATATAAGAATTGAAACCGCAAGAGCGGGCTTAATTCAGACTTATCACTGCACATGGTCTAAGTTTGTTGCATGGGTAATATCAGTCAATTCAAGTGTGGTTTTTAACTTTTACTCCACTAAGCTTGTTTGTTATTCTTCAATCTTACAGGGCCATTGCATACATTCGATTGGCAGTCCCAGCTTCAATACTTACGGTGTTATGGTGTCCTTCAGTTTGTAAATCAACAATTTCTTTTTGAGATCGTTGGAGCAAAATGTTGCATCAGAGGTTGCTAACTTGTTGAGTTCAATTTGGGACTTCAGATTATCTTGATGGCTTGCCCGTTGGTTTTGTTGCAGATTCTATTGGTGGTGCTGCTGCAACATTTATTCTTGGAAGAACTGTAAGTTCATGGCTCGACTTTCTGCAACCATTTCTCCACCTCTGAAAGTTTGCCTTAGAAGTCCCGATGGATTGGGAGGTCATTTGTTATTTCCATTGCTTCCTTTTAATATTGTCCACCACTCCAGTGCCTTTTGTGGAATATGTGTTGGCTTCATGGTTGGACTTTAACTTGAATTCTTATTAATAATATACTCCTATATCGTAGCATTTTCAGTTTGCATTGTTTTCGATTTTCTCATGCTCAAAAGGCGGTTCATTTTATGTGATGAAAGTTTGAATAGATTATGAACAATAATACTATTGTACTATATGATATTGTTCAATTCGTCGTAACAAGTAATTTATAAATTTCAACTTTTTATTTACCGTTATTATACATGACAACGATATTAACGGTCGAACTTATTTTTTTGAATAGAGTGATAGAATGATCACGGTGGAAATATAGCTGGGATGGAGGGAGTAGAAGGATAACAAAATATAAGAGGAAGCTAGTACGAGTAAGAAGATTATAAGAGGGGTGAAGAAGACGAGAATGGTGTGAAAGGAAGGTTTTTTTTTTCTTCATATTATTGAATTACTATGTCAAGTTGAGAAGTGCAGAGTTACTCTTGCAAAACAATAAGGCCTTGTCCTTTTATCTTCCGTTCAATTCAATTTGTTTCAATTTAGTTTGATCAAATTTGCATTAATGTTAGTTGATTATTTTTATTTTATTATGTTTAATTTTAATTCATTTTGGTTTTACTGAATTTAATAATAATTTATGAGTTCGTTTCTTGAAAGACAGTATTTCCACAAGTCGTGGAAAAATTAAGATTTAAAGTGCAAATTAGAAATGAAGATAAAATTTTCGGGTTGCATGAATCGGGTTATAAACTTTATAACTTCTACACGTTGCATAATAAATTTTTAATATTACAACTAAGATTTTTTACCTGTCATTATTTTAATTAAACTCCGTCCTTCCGTAAGATTATGGAAAGACGGTATTTCCCAATAATTTGTCATTATTGATTGTGAAAAACATGATCTAAATTACATTTTTAATACAATTTACATTTCTTTTTAATTTAGACAGATGTGTGCATAATTTTATCAGTTACGTCTTAATCATTTTTATTTTTATTTTTTAAAATACTAAATATAATTATTAGAAATTAATCTATAGACATTGGGAATTTTATTTTAATATTAGAAACATGCATTTAACAGAACATAATCATTTAATTATCATTAATAATCAAGTAGCGTTGGATAAAAAAATCATAATTTCAAGCAGAATATTATAGAATATAATTAAATACTAATAATATTTGTTATCAATTTCGACCTGATCGATTAGATCGTTGTATTCATGATAATTGTTGGATTTACTTGTTCACGTTGATGTATTGTTCTCGATCTGTGTGTTTAAATCGTGTGTTCGTAATTTTATTTGTGGTTTTATTTTTGGATTTCCATTAATATGGATACGTCAGATCTGTGTTGTTCAACGTGTTTACAGTTTGGACAACATAGATCATGGTTGGATCAAGTGGTGTTACAGTTGTAAAATATCCATGTTTGGCGCAGTGATATTGATGCGTGATACGCTCCTCTCTGCCAAGTGGTCATGATTTTCGCGGGAAGCAAGTTAATATCCCTGAGAGCGGTGTTAAGGTTTTTATTGAATCTCTGATCTGTAATAGTACAGACGATCAGTCTGGTTGACATGTAATTTAAATATCCTTGCAATATGTTTATTATTGCTCGAATTTAGTTAGATTGAATGTAAATTTTACTCATTATAATCGCTGCTGGACGTTTTTCCTACATTTTAATTACGAAAAGGTCGGATACTGAAAAATCAGCAAAAGTCGTGAATGGTAACAAACAGTAGCTTTTGACTTCAGGAGACGCAACAAAATGGCGATATAGCACTGAATGCTTAGCACTGAATGCTTAGCACTCCATGTTAAAGAATTCATGAAGAAATAAAGTGAATGATCACAAACTTGATATTTTCTCCGCGGTTTTCTTTTCTTAAATAATTTTTTATTTTTAAAAAAAACCTTTTAAAAATTAGAATGATGCCCGTATATATAACCATATATAATTTATATAACTGTAAATATAATTTTATGATAATTGAAAGTGTAAATATATCCCTAGATAGTTAGTGTATTTGTACATATAACATTTTTCATCAGTTTGACATTGAAATTTGGTGAAAAGACCAATTTACCCATAGAAAAATAAAAGAAAATATATATAACAAGTGAATTGATTTTTATGACCCTAATTTTTTGTACTCTTTTTTCCCTTTCTTTTTCCTCTACAATCTTTATTCTCTCCGTCATCCTTTTTCTTCTCCGTTGTTTCTCACTTTTCATTTGTTGGGTGCCGATCGATGCAAATTCGCCATTTCTCACCTTTCTTTCTCCCCTGCGTTCTTTCTTCTCTCCGCCATCTCTTTTCTTCTTCGCCATATCTCACCTTTTATTTGTTGGCCGCCAATAGAAGCAAATTTCCACCAATCGATGCAAGTCCGTCTGAGTCCCGATCTCTACAAATTTGCACCGATCGGTGGTGGGGCTCGAGTGGAAATGAGGTTGGGGTAGCGCCGGTGCTATGGTTTTGCTGAGCGGGGGTGAAGGCTGATGGCGATAGGGTTGGGCTGGGCAAGGGGAAGGTTGACGGCGCTAGGGTAATGTTAGTGACGGGGGTGGTGCCGGCAACGACTGGGGGAAGACTGACGGACGGCGGGAGGTGGCGGGGCTGGAAGGGTAGTAGAGATAGCGGTGGAAGGTGGGGGTGCCGAGGCTAATGTGGGAGGTGGCTAACGGTGAAGGGGGGTGGGGTGACAGTGGTGGCAGAACAATAGCAGGAAAAAGGGCATTTTTGTCTTTTGAAATTTTGTATTAGGTTGAAAGGGCATTTGGTCATTTGTGGTCGGTCAATTGCCGGAAATGGCCAATCAATGCCGGAATATAGTCTTTAGGGTTATATTTTCACTTATGTAAAGTAGTTAAAGTTATTTTTGCACTAAAAATTATCTCAAGATTATATTTGTACTTACTGAAATATATAGGGTTATATTTGTATATTTCCCTAATAATTAAAAGCATTTTTACGATGGAGTTTGACGAACTAAAGAATCCTTCAAATCAAAAACTATCTGAGAAAGTTTCCTATTAGACGATCAACAAATGGTTAGATTAATAACAAAAAATCTTGTTTTAATAATATTTATGGTTAAATTAAATTTATTTATAAATTAAAATACAATTTAAGAGTTTTTCAAATTATAAGAATTTTGTTGCAAAAAGAGAAAACAAATATCAAATCACCCCAAAAGTAATGTCAATTATAAAATGACTATGTTATTAGTCGATCTAAAACAAAATTTTGTGTAACCATATACGTTTAAATTTTACAACAGAAGTGATTATATTACATACTCCATCTCTCCCAACAGTTTTGGCCTATTTGTTTTTTCCAAGACAAACTTAGTAAATTTTTACCCTAAATATAAATTAATATACTAATAGTAATAAATCACATGAGACATTGTTAGATTAATTTTAAAATCTATTTTCTAAATATTAATGTTTTATACGGAATTGTTATATGTAGTTAGAGATATTGACGATCAAACATGATCATTGTAAATCGTGAAAAAGTAAATAGGCCAAAATCGGTGGGACGAAGAGTAAGTTGGAATAAATTTAAATTTAGGTGAAGTGCTTTATAAAAGAAATTTTTTAAATATAATTCCAATAACATTAAGATGAGAAAGATTCATATGAAACTGTCTAATCACAATTAATGGTTTGACAAGAGATTAACTAAAGTTTCAAAAAAGTACAAAAAAATTCCATGTCATCCCTCACATTAAAAATAATTATACTTAGAATATATGCCTCATTATAAAATTATGTGAGACTATCTCACCCAAAATTTTCTAGTTAAGGATAACTCACACCAAAAGCAGGGGCAAGAACTGTATACGACAAGGGTTGGTAGGAAAAAAATTAACTTCAACTTTTTCTCGTATCAGAGGGAGTTGGTAAAAATAAATTTTAAAACTACTATCAATAATTTTCATCCCGATAGGAGCTGCCCCCTCCAACTCCATGTATATCCACCCCTGACCTACACCAAAATTACTAAATGTATAAAAATAATTGTGAAATGTGCTAAAATAATCCTATCTTTTGGCTGAAAGTGTCAATGTAACTATGCAATCTCAGAAAGTGTCAATCTAACCTTTGACTCCACTGACTTTTTAATCAACGTTCGTTTGGCCTGATTATGGTGAAAAGATGATTTGCCCTTGACTTTAAAAAAAATAAAGAGGAAAACCCTTCTTCCCAGTCGTCTTCCCCTGTTTCTTTCTCATTGGGTCGTCTTGCACCCTTTCTTTCTCAATCTGCTTCCCATTCAAAACCCTTTTCTTCCCCCCTTTTTTATCTTCCCCCATCGGTAGGGGCATCGACCTTAGCGGTGGTGGGGGTATCGTCAATAGCGGTGGTAGGGGTAAAGGGCTCGGGGATGGGTTCGAGGGTGGTGTGAGTGGTTGTGCGATGGAGGGGGCGGTGAATCAAGGATAGTGAGGGGGGTGTTTATGCAGTGAGATAGGGTTCAGGGGTGTTGGGGGTGGTGAACTACTACCAGGGATAAAGACTAAAGAGCGGGGGTGGTGGGGTGGTTGTGCGATAGTGAATAGATGGTGCTGGGGTGGCGGGGGTGGCAAGGTGAGTTTTAAATCTGGCAACGACGGTTGTGAGTCTGGCAGCGGTGAAGGAGTACGACGGTAACAACGAGTTTTGAAGAAGAAAGAAATGGAGCTCGGTGGTAGTGTGGCAATATTTCTATGGGGCGGCAGCGTTAAGGTTTGAAGAAGAAAGAAACGGGGCAGCCACATCACAATAGGTTTGTCAAAAGGGGTATTTTTTTCATTTCAATTTCTGGTAATGACCGAATTCATTTGGTCAATGCCAAAATTAGGAAGTTTGGGTATGTCAACACAATTGGACCAATAGTTAGGGTTAGACTGGCACATTTAGTAATTAGTTAGGGTTATATTGACACTTTTAGCCGAAAGTTAGGGTTAGAAATGTATTTAACCCAAAATAATTAAAGTACTATTTTTATTTGTCGGAATCAGAAACATAAGTGATTCTCATACTTAGGCCTTGTACTTTCGAACTTATCTGAAGTGAACTAAATTGAACATAACAAAAATTAGGTATATTGAAAAATAGTAATAATATGACTAAATTAAGGTAAGGTTCATCATATTAAATTTTTGCTGAATTAAACTAAATTAAACTAAACTAAATTAAGATGTACTAAATTGAAGGGATAATAAACTTTGGAAAACATGGCCTAGTAAGTGCTACTTTGCCATAGTGAGAAATTGCAAAATTTCAAGGTATTTTGGGATTCAATCTCAAAACCAACTGGATTTGTAAGAAACCGGTGTGAGATATATCTTTCAACACGCTCCTCAAGTGTCAAGGTGAAAACACTCCACGACCCATATCAAGACAAATTAAAGGGAATCCACACATCGACCCAATAAACCCAACTTGGACCTAGGTCCCAAATACTGGACTCTGATTCCATTAGATATTTCAAGGTATCTTTATTGAACTTTCATCTCAAACCCAATTGGTACTAAATAGAAATAACCCAAGACATTATATGTTAGTCATTTAGTAAGATATATACCAGTATAACCCTACCTACTTGAGTAAGTGTCAATATAACACTCAGATAATTTTCAGTGCAAAAACAACCCTAACTAGTTGACATAAGTGTCAACATAACCCTAAGACACTATTCTCGGCATTAACCGAAGTTGACCACATATAAAATGACTAAAATACCCTTTAACCTAAAACCTTTAAGTGTTAGGACAATTTTGCCCTCAGACCACCACCTCCACGGCCAGGCCATGACCACCACCACCTATAACCAGTCACCACCACTGCCCACTTCCACCCCGCCACCACCCTCTCATGCCTCCATCTGGCCACCACCACCACTGCCCCCCTCCACCCGACCACCAATCTCACTCCTTCCTCACTCCACCTGGCCAACACCACCACCTCCACCACCAGCCCCCACCACCCCACCCCTCTTGCCAGCCCCCCGCCACCACTCTCACCCTCGACGCAATTGAACAACGAGC
>JAULKM010100004.1:0-10652 GCA_032355605.1 Rubia tinctorum
TTTCCAAGACATTCAGACAATCTTAAAGGAGGAATTAGGCCAACCAATTGAAAGTGTGTTTGAGTATGTTGATCCTACACCACTTGCCTCTGCCTCTATAGCACAGGTCTGCGCTACCATTTCCTCCTTAATCCTGGCTCTCTCACATTTCTTACATATTACTATTTGACTGCCCGGGTTTCCAGGTACATGCTGCAAGAATAAGAGGCAGCCAGGAAGATGTAGTTATTAAGGTGTTGAAACCTGGAATGGAAGACGTATTAGTTGCTGACCTAAATTTTGTGTACATAGTTGCACGCGTCTTAGAATTTTTGAGTCTTGATTTGAGCCGTGCATCCCTGGTGAGTCCTTCTGATGGTATATTGAGTCCTAAATTTTGTCTACATAGTTGCACACATCTCAGAATTGTATATTTTGAATTCATGTATCCTAAAACCTAGACAGCTGTAGGTTGCTATTGTCCAAGATATAAGAGAATCGATCCAAAAGTATTCCAGCAATACAGTTCCAGGCGAGTTCTGACCATGGAGAGGCTTTATGGAGTACCACTGACTGATTTAGATTCCATAAACTCACTCGTCCCGAATCCTGAAGCCAGCCTAATAACTGCCTTAACTGTTTGGCACGTATCAGAATTTCAATCGGTAGTGAAATAGAAATGATAGTGATGTTTGATATGAACATCTGATCTTTGAGTTCGTGTATTTAGGTTTGGTAGCTTGCTCGGCTGTGAAAGCTTTCATGCCGATGTCCATGCAGGAAATCTATGGCAGCTCCGTGATGACCGCATTGTTTTTCTTGACTTTGGTATTGGTCTGCCTCTTCCATTCATCCACTTGTTTTTGTGTCTGAAAAGTATTATTAATGGTAGCGAAAATTTATACGCAGGAATTGTTGGTCGCATATCTCCAAAAATATGGACTGCAATGGAGATCTTCTTGCAATCACTGGCGACTGAAGAGTACAACTCAATGGCTTCTACCTTGATTGATATGGGCGCTACAAATCAGGACGTTGATTCATCGGCCTTCGCGAGAGATATTGAAAAGATATTTTCTTCTCTACAATTATGCATCTTTCCATTAGCCTACAGCTTGTCTTCAATATAACACCAATTATTATATACATGAACTCTCTTATCCTTGTTCTGATGCAGGATCTAGATACCCAAGTCGTTGTTGCGACAGCCATGTCTCCAACCACGAATGCAACTGCTGTCTCGGTAAATGTAGTTGTCGACAAGAGGCAAATGAATGCCCCGTTTCTCGATTTGGTAAGCATTATCTTCAATTCTGTAGCTTTTTTGTGCAGTAGCTGACTTCAGTACAATTTTTTGTCATTCATTAGAATGATGTCACGTACATGCACTTCATTGCCCGAATAGGCCGTGTGATGATTTCTGTGTTCAACAGGTTAGGGTTAGTGAATCCTATGGATTGAAGTTTCCTCGCGAGTTCGCACTTCTGATGAAAAAACTTCTATACTTTGATCGCTACACTCGCTTGTTGGCTCCGAACATGAATATGCTTAGGGATCAGAGGGTCACCATTGTCTCAAACCAAAGAAGCAGAAATATCTACCAGTGACCTTGTTATCTGTAATATATTGTGCTAGGATTCCTGCTTGCATTGTTTTGTACATAATGACACAATGTTGTCAAACCAGAAACTACTGTCTAAAACAAAATTTGACAAAATTTGTTAAAAATTGATGCAACATACTATTGTGGAAACTGATGCATTAAAATCATGAAGTTTTATGCAACAGTCAATCTGGCTACAATTCACAAATGCTACTTTCATACATAGGAAAAACAAGCTTGAATGGGCCTTGGCTATTTGACTACTTATTTTTTTTATTTTCAATTTTTCAAAAAAAGTTCTTTACCGTGAAACTGCTGTCAAACCTTCATACTAACAACACTTGGTGATGAATCCATTTTCTTCAAGCTCCTTGCTCTGAGATGACTTTTTCCCTAAGCTTTATTCTTCGAAGTGTCCTCCACGGACTTCATCTTCCTATGTTTCAAGGTTTTGAGAGCATCTGCTGATGACATCCTTCTGGTTCGAGAGTTCTTCCCGACACGAAACTGGTTCAACATCTCGATGATCGATGGATTGTGAGGTAGAATCCGAGTTCCCTTGAGAAATTAGCCACTGCTGCTATGAACTATACTGTCTATGGTATTTGCATCTTGGATAATTGGGACGATCCGTTTGTCACTTTATGGCATTGCCTGCGCATTAGAAGAAATCCGCAGGTAGCTGAAGGAGCTCAGAGCAAGAGATAGCTACAACATAACATGTCGCTTCATCGACTGATACCATTCTCTTTAACACCGGTTATCTCTATTCCATTGGTCAGCATATATGCGATCCCAGACAAATAACTCTGAACTTAAAAGACTTGGACAGTTGCCCATGCAGTGAGCTTTGTTGGAGCGGATTGTATGTGAAGGTAATCGTGCAAAGTAATGCCGGTCCCGTGGATGGCACTGGCAGTGCGGACATCCACATTAACATGTCGTGTGTAGTCTGGCATCTCCTGAAAAAGCTATTCTTAGAGGTTGATTCATCATTCATGTTAGAGTATACTAGATTATTGTCTACGTTCGTAGCTTAATTGTGTATTGCTAAAACTCTAAAATACTCTATCCGTATTTCTAAGATTCTATTAATTGTATTTTACTCCATAACGAAAGATACGCAGACATGGATTCTGATTCTTTCATGGTATCAGAGCAGGGATAGTATCCTGCTTCTTTCTTTTCAAAAATTTCATTTTTTGTCTCTTCCATTTTCTTTCTCTTCACGGTCTCTTCCGGCAACTTCCCGGCCTGAATCTAGCAACTTCCCGGCAACTTTTATAATCAATTGTAACCGGCATACAGACCTCTGGCTTTTGCGACTGACGTCATTGGCTTCAAAATCCACCTCTTGCCGACGTCTCTGCTGAATTTCTCTTTCGGTGAAACAAGAACTGCTCAATTACATCATAGCGATCAAGTTTAACCATGTTGGATGCAAGATCCTTGACATTGCTTGCCATTTTTTATGGTTTGGAGATAAATCCTTAAGAATGTTGGTTACAAAAAGTATTCTTACCAATCAAATGGCAACCAGAAATTGAGGAGATAAAAAAAGATGGATTTATGTTAGTGAATCTTCAAATCACGCACAAAACACTTTGCTTAAAGTTTTATTTGTTCCTTTTATTTGAAAGAAATTTAGAACAAATATTCACTTAGGATAAGATGAAGTAAAAAAGTTGGAAGAGTTTGCACTAACTTCCCAACACCAAAAACAACATAATGAAGGGCAAGAGCTTCAGAGAAGGGAAGACGTGTTTTTTTAATAAAAAATTTCTTGTGTTGTATTGTAGTGTGACTAGAATGAAAATGGAGTGCTCCTTTTATGCTGGTCCAAAAGAACACGACATTGATGTCTTCTATTTAATTTCATGAATTGAAACTATTCTATAAACTCAAAAGATAAACTTCATAAATTTATAAGATAACACACTTTAAGATAACACTTCTGTTTATGGGTGGATTCGGTTCGGTTACCGTCACTTTTTACTATTACTATGTACCATACCAACGATGTCGGCATATTATTTTTAAAAATCAATACCATACCAAATCCTTGATATACCAACACATTAGTATACAAAAAATGTCGGTTGGTATCAGTATGGTATGGTAGAATACCACCAAATGTAAAATATAATGAACTAATTTTTTTATTCATAAAAAATTGCATATAATTTAAATTTATATTGCATAAGCATAATTTTAAAAAATTAAATATTTTCTAATCATCATAATAAAGTAATATAAATATCACAGTAAGTTATAAGAAACAGAAGAAATTTATTATTTTGATTTATTTTTGTTAAACTTAATACAAAAATATCAGTTGTAAGGAGAAAATATTTAAGAAAAATAATACTACAAAATTTCTTTTTTCGTCCGTCCAAACAAAAATGACATATTTTGAAAACTACTCAAAATAACAAAGAATATGTTGTTAAATTCTCACAATATCCTCTTTAACTTTAACTTGCAAAGTGGCCCCACAACTTTCCCAAAATATCCATACTCTTTCATTATTATTCCTTGCCACATCAGTTTACATAAAAGAGCGAGTCAAAAGCAAGTGCGCCATTTTAGTTGGGATGGAGGTAGATAAATTTTTCCCAATATTCAACATATTGGAACCAAAACATAAAGATTTCGTCACTTGAAAGACGATTTTTCCATAAGTCATGGAAAGACCAAGGTTTAAAGTGCAAATTAGAAGAAATAAAGATAAAATTTTTGGGTTGCATGAATCGGGTTATAAACTTTATAGCTACTACACGTTGCATAATAAATTTTTAATATTTCAACTAAGATATTTTACCTTTTATTATTTTAATTAAACTCCGTCTTTCCATAAGTTTATGGAAAGATGTGGTTTCCCAAGACTTTGCCAAACATAGACTATATATTTCAAATGTTTTCTACTGATTCTAATATTAATGAATGACTAATCTTAACCAAATATAATCTCAAAGTTTACATAACATTAATTATAATTTTTAATATATAGTTGTGTGGTACGGTAGGTAGCACCATGGTAATATTTTCTCAATACCGTTGTCGTCCCATTATAAGTTTATGGTACGGTACTACCGTACCACATTATTGATTACCAGCATATTCGGTACAAATGATACGTGGTTCGGTTAGTAAGTTGGTTGGTACGGTATTTTGGCTCAAAATGCCAACCATAGTTCTGTTTTGAGTAAAGTATTTTTTGGAACCCAACATATTTCAAAATATCATCTTTGGTCCCCGAGGCCAATATCGCGTCCATTCAACAACCAACAAATACAAAAGGATTTGCTTGGTCCCAAAATCATATTTTGGATGGTTTTCACGTACACCAAAATTATTTTCCTATATAGATAGGGGTATTTTCTTAATTTTACTAATTTAAAAACATTTCAATTGAAAATAACTATGTAATGTTGGTCTCGGAGATCAAAAAATGGTATTTCAAAATATTTTGGGTACCAAAAAAATAATTTAGTCATTTTCCCCTTTCCCTTCCGCCACCTCATTTCCTATCTTTTTCAGCCTTCCTCCTTTAATCCCACCACCACCAGACCTCTTTTTGCCCCACCACCGCTCTCCAACATCGACTTTCTCCTTCCCACTTCACCAGCCCCGCCACCCCCGCAGTGCCACCCCACCAGACCTACCTCCGTCACCCCTCTTTCTAAACCCTAGCGCCACCCCTCCATCACCCCTTCCTCTAAACCCTTGTGCCACCTCCACCGTATCCACTGCCTCTGCGGATACCTCCACCGTAGCTACCACCGCCTGAGAGGTACAGAAAATCCCTCTTCTCGTACCACTCGTTGCCACCGTCGATGATGGTATCACCGGGCTCCATGTGCATCACTAGTGCCTCAATCGTCTGGTCAATGGGATGATGACGGATCTCGGCCTCTGGATGGATAATTCCTTTGGGGTTGACGGTCTCGTCGACATTGAAGACGGTGTGTTGTAGAAGGAGATGGGGAAGACTTTCTCGACGATGTGTAGGGCGAGACTCTGGCCCATGACGGCGAGGTGGAGGTGGCGGCGATTCTACTCGCGAGTCTCACCAGCCGGTTAAGCAAAAGCAAGTCTGGTGGCTGTGGGGTTAAAGGAGGAGGGCTGAAAAGGAGGGGAAATGAAGCGGCGAAAGGGAAAGGGGAAAATGGAGGGGTTGAAAGAAAAAAGAAAGAATAAATTGTTTTGGTACCCAACATATTTCAAAGTACCATCTTTTAGTCCTCGAGTCCAACATTACATAGTTATTTTTAATTGAAAATATTTTTTAATTAGTAAAATTACAAAAATACCCCTGATTATATCGGAAAATAATTTTGATGTATCCGAAAATCACCCGGAATCTAATTTTGAGACCAAACAAATCATTTTGTATTTGTTGGTTGTTGAATGGACACAATATTGGCCTCAGGGATCAAAATATGGTATCTCGAAATATGTTGGGTGCCAAAAATATAATTTATTCTTCTGTTTTTATGGTTCTTTCATTCAAGGCAAAATCTTGTGCGAGACTGTTTCACAGTGAGACTAAGGATTAATGTGCAATATTATGAAGTTTAATAAGAGATGAGGTTCCAAATACAATTTAAGAAAGTTTGGGAGAGGAAAGAGGGATCTGGTTGAAAATACCACTTTTTGGGGGTGTTGGACACAAATAATAGGGGAATTAATGATTTCGGGTCATAAGAATCTCGCGGGTCAAGAATTCATGTCGAAAAAATTCACTGATCAATGCGTGCGTTTTTACTACCAGATTTGATGTTTCATTTCCATTCCTGGTTGTTTCAAACAAATCTTGTGATGTTTTTAATAATTCATTATTTTCACTAAAATCACGTGTTTCAAAATTAATTTATGATCTTTTAAGGTAAATCTTGTGTTTACATTTTAAAGTTTTGACACTCTATACATTTTGACTCTAGCTAATGACATTTTTATTATATTTATTTTTAACTTTTAATGTAAACTTTCATTTTGATTAATGTGTTAGATTTTCATCATGACATTAAAAAAAATATCGATGTTTATTGTTTTCGAATATTTGATTTTTATTTTATTTATACTTGATTTTTCAGTAGACAGATAAATACACTGGTCAATTTTCTCCTCATTTTCGCACAATGCACGCATTTTTACTATCAAATTTGATGTTCCAACTAAACCTTGTGATACTTTATCATAATTCTTGTCTTCCCACTAAAATTATATGTTTCAAAGTTAAATTTTGATCTTTTAAGGCAAACTTGTGTTTACTTGTTAAAATTTTGACACTCTATACATTTTGACACTATTTTTTGATGTTTTATTATCTTAATTTTTAACTTTCTATTTAAACTTTTAATCTGATTGATGTGTAATTAGTTTTTCATCATGCCGGTTTAAAGTTTTATATCGATGTTTCTTGTTTTCAAATATTAGATTTTTATTTAATTTATTTTTGATGTTCCAATAGTGTGAAATGATTTTTAAATTTTTGATACTGATGGTTTTTTATCGACACAACATCAGTGTTACATTTTGATGTTTTAAAATTTATGTGTATTTTTTATTTGTTTTTAAATATTAAAGTTTGATGTGTTTTCAGTGATTTTATATAATGTTTAACTAGTTTTATTTCAATGCTATTTTTGTATTTTATTTGATATTAAACTATATTTTACATAATATTATAATTTTATTTGATGTCTAAATATTTATATTTGATGTTTAGATATAATTAAATAGATGTTTTAAATTTATTTTATTTATTTAATTTTAGTATATGAATTCAATGTATGTTCTATTATTTTATTTGATCTTTACTATTTTAACTAGTATATTTTTAATGTTATTATTGATGTTTAATGAATTTAATTTTCCTATTATTAATATTTTCATTTAATTTTATTAATATATTAATATATTAATATATTCATATTTAGTATTTAATTATTTTTATTTAATGTTTGATCTTTTAGCATTTTCATTTGGTTTTTCAATTAGTTTCATAAGATGTTTCATCAGGCCCAAAATAAAAGTGAAATTAGTTTTGCAATCAGGCTCAAATTAAAAGTGAAATTTTGGCCCAAAATTTAGAACACCTCTTCCTGACTCACCTTTATCCTATCCGCCGGAAATTGCATTTCGTATTCTTCAACCTCCTTCGTCTTCACTTCCTTCACAGCCTCCGTCGTTGCGTTTCACCCTCTCCACCTCCGTCGCAGCGTTTCCCCGCCCCACCTCCTCCTTCGCTGCATTTCACCTCCTTCATCTCCGCTTTTTCCATTACTTCGCCGTCGTGATCGAGCGTTCTCTACCTCTGCAAACTGGCGGAGCTTTCTTCGTCGAATTTTTCATTGTTGCGATGTCTTCGGTCTAATTGAAGCCATGAAGAACAGATTATAGAGGATGACGAGCTCAATAACGGCGGCGATTGAAGAATAATGATGCGAAATACAGTAGATGGCGGACGGCGGCAGAAGATTATATTTGGAGAAACTGTTATGTTTTTTATGGTATTTAGAAATTGGTCCCTGGCTTTTAACATTGTTTTTAAAAGCCACTAATTAATTCATTTTTACCCTAAATTTTAGATTTCCCACATAATATTTTCACTATTTATAATTTTCTACGGTCTCGCAGGTGACGTAATCTTCGCAGGAGACAGTCAATCAATTCACAAAAGAATGTCAATTATTTCTCCAAAACTTGCGGATCTTGTTTCAGGTCGAAGTCGGGTTATAAACTCAATTGGATTTCACCCAATTATTGAATCTGTTCGATCCTCACCCTCGAAGGACCATAAATACGGCCACCGTTTCCACCACATTTCCACCATCAGCACCACCGTCATTGGTCAGTGCTACTTCTATCTCTTTTAATCTGCTTGTTTAAAATCCTAATTCAACTATCCATGGATACACCTATTTTCTCGATATTGTAATGTTCTTCCGGGTTTCTGGTTTAACTTCTTGCAAGTTTATATTTCTCCGATCTTGTATAAGAAACGGTGGTCTATTTTTCATTCTTTTGCAGCATATGATTTTTCCTGCAAGTTGGGGGTTTGAAGAGTTAATATATGGTCATTCTGTGATTTGAAATCTTGTTTTAGTTATATTTTTAGGGGGTTTTGGCATTAGAAGTGACCAATTTATTGTTGTTTGATGATCGGTTTCACAAGTGTTGTCGATAGTAGCTGATATTAAGCTTTTTCAACTGACCATTTTATCATATTGTTGATTCTCTAATTTTAGCCTAAACAACTATACGTATCTAAAAGGCACCAGAGCTGCTAGGAGGTTAAATGCAACTGTAGAACTAGTTTTTGCTGGTGTCTTTTGTTGTTTTACCAAGCTATATGAAGTCACAGTGCACGCCTTTTGCTTGGTAGTAGTTGGTGTTGGGCATTATTAGTGGAATGGATGTGGACTAACTCAGTGTTATTGATATTGTTTCATGTTTTGGCCCTTTTGGGAATGAATGGCTGCCAAAGGCTAGTAACTATTCTGTTTGTGTGTGGATCTAGTCACACCTCTGGTGTTTGAACAATGTTGTCTGGTTTGTGATGCTGGTATGAGTTCTTAAGTTATATTTACTGGTGTTTGAACAATATTTCCCATTTAACGTAGTCTCTATTGTTTGGTTTGTGAAGCTGGCATGAGTTCTTGAGTTATATTCATTGGTGTTTGGTTTGATTTGATTTTTCGTTGGAGGGATTTGTTCCTGCTTCTCTGCATCTCGTATTGTGGGGGTCATGCTGCTATTGTTTTTTGTACCTGATTTAGTTTGTTCACGGGATATTTTATATTCTGTTAGACATCATTGACAGTGTGGTAACTATGAAAATTTACAGGTCAGTTGCACTGTTACAAATAGATAGATGGTGAGCCATTCATATTAAGTTTTGACAGAACCCATATCTTTTGCTAATTCATTCTTCTTTGCCTTATTTGCTTGTTTGCAATATATACTAGTAGTAACCAATCATGCTGAGTTAGCAACTCAGGATTGTAACGTGAACCTGGTATGTAATTGTGGTTATGATATAAATTTTGAATGCAACTAGTGATATGAAACTCTATTGACATGAATAGTATTGAGGAATTATTCTATCTCCAGTAGAATTTGTAATATACTCTATGTTATAATATTTGAAAATTGTACTTCAAAGCTGCAAGTAAACTCTGGGGCATTTTGATTTTGATTATTGATGTAAGTAGAGCCATCCTGCTAATATATGCAGTTTTCGTTCTCATGCAGGATGTTAAAATAATTTTGTAGGAGAGGTGGGAGCAGTAGCAAACCTTTGTCAAAAAATAAAAATAATTCAATGCATATTTAAAAGATAATTCAAATTCTATGTCAATACTTAGACATCCAAACACAATTGAGCAACTCTATTTTTTCCAAAACAATGGAAGTTGAAACCCAATTCCACTTCTACCAAACAAAGATACCCTAAGTGAATTCGATAAATGCATTGGTACCTATCACATTCTCAGTATTTTTTTTTGGAAGTCAGATTAAAATGTTAACAAATTTTCCTCTCAAAATTGTGTAGAAAAATCTCTCATGGACGAAATCAAATGTTTCTTTGATTCTGCACCTCCTTTGAAAGATGCTGATGCGACCATCACCAAAGTTAAAGCATTTATCGAACAGAATTTCACTCCATTGGGCAAGTTTACTAATTGATCAGGTGTTTGTCTTTCTTGTCTGTTGGATTGTTTGATGAATTTTTATTTTTGTACAGGGACTGGTAGAGCTAAGAGAGTGGTATGTGTCACATCTGGTGGCACTACCGTTTCATTAGAGAAGCGATGTGTTCGTTATATCGATAACTTTAGCTCTGGCCATAGTGGAGCTGCATCCACAGAGTAATCGCACTTTTCAACTTTAGTGTCTCGGTTGAGTATCTTGTCACAATTGTAAGTACACTTATGAGATTGTGATATTCTTTTTTTTGCAGATACTTTTTGAAAGCTGGTTATTCCGTTATTTTTTTTGTATCGAAGGTGTGGTTTAGTTTTTCCAGCTAATAACAAATTGTACTTGACTAGAAACTACTTTA